>MU678083.1:6669-19291 GCA_026770625.1 Nicotiana glauca
AGGGGCAGCGTACCGGGGATACAGAAGCTCCGCCGGCTTAGCAACTTGTCCGAACCTCGTTCTAAAATTGGGATAAGACTCTAACAGAAGAAAAGTCACACGAAGTGCACACTTCCCAGATGATTCAGAAGACTCAGAGAGAGAAGGGTTTCGTAGCAATTTATATACAGTTCACAAAATATCAAAGCGGTAAAAAGCGGCATTTAGCACATTAAGCTCAAACATATAAAAAATTAAATAATAAATAAAGCCAACTACAACAATTATTCTAAGCTCGAATTCTGAACGCTGAACCAGAAGTTCTGAGTTCTTGTCCCCAACAGAGTCGCCAGAGCTGTCACACCTCCTTTTTACACATCTACCCCGAGGGATAAAGTATAAGGGAGTTTTTCTATTTTAAGTGACACTATTCGGATCAGGATTATTTATTTTTTGGCTTTTGGTGTCCCAAGTCACCGGTTTATCTTGAATCCAAATCCGAGAAAAATTTTCGACTTCCCAATTGGAGTCTGCGAACTAGAAATTCTAAGTAAGAAATTCTGTTAACCCGGGGAAGGGTGTTAGGCATCCCCGGATTTCATGGTTCTAGCACGGTCGCTTAAACTACCATAATTGGCTTATTATCTGATTTTAATACATGTTGTAACTTATGCGCTTTTTAACTTTAAACCGCTTTTATTATTATTATTTTAAAGAGAATTACAACGTCATGAAAACGCGTCTCGAACCACGTCACATAAATGCACCCGCGGTTTCCGATACATTTCGACTTTATTGAGATTTAGAATTTGGGTCACATAAATGTGCACCCGTATTTAGGAAGGTAAAATTATTTAATGACGGCCCTAAAGCGACTAGCGTATTATTAACTTTGAGGAAAGCCGTGAAATTCGCTAAACGGCCTATCCCAAATTCTAAGTATTTTAATATAGACATTTAAAAAGGGCCCCACAATTTATGCATTTTTGTTTGGCGAGGCTCATCTCACTTTATTATTTAAAGATCAACCTAAAGCGAACTACGATTTTCTATTTATGTTCTGTCTCTAAAAGGGCCTAATTAATTTACATTTAAAGTCCGGACTTCAAATTCAAGTCCGGATTCAAACAAGAGGGGAGAACCTCTTAATTTGAATCCGCTACCTAACTTGAAAGCCCGAATTTATATTACAAATTAACCCCTATATTCCTAGTATGATTTTAAAGGACTTTTGGCTTCTAGTATTTTTGGGCCTTGAAAGTTTAGCCCAGGCCTGTAACGTGGAGTTGCCCGGCAACTGGGCTTCAGTAAAATTTATTTAAATCAAGCCTGTAACGTGAAGCCCAAACAATATAACTCAAGGTCCAACTCCTATCTAATTAGTGGTGGAATTCTTAGTGTTAACTGAATGTGGATTTAATTCATATGACTACTAGTCTGGACTAACCAAACAGTGGGAATAGAATTGATAGCTCATTTGCTAAATCTATATTGTGCTTGAGACCTGATTTTGTTTGCTTGAATGATATGCCAAAACAAGGATGAAATTGAACCATTTTTACATCCTAACTAATCTTTACTTATACTATTTGAGTTTCAACAAAAAGCCAGCAAACACGACACATTTAGGTACAAACTTTATTGAAACAGCTCTTACAATTATGAACAAGCAATCCAAGTCCAAAATCTGATTAACTATTAACTAAAAAAATTAAATAAATAAATAAAACAGTTAACCAAATTAATTCATTTCCTTTCCAATTAATGTAATATATTTAAATTAAGCATAAACAAACCAAATTAAGAGAAAGTTTTAAACTCATAAAATAACACACAATCATATGGCAGTCATAATTATCAAAGAAACAAGAACACGGAGAAAACCTTAAGCAGTCATAATTTTCGATTCACAGAATCTCCAACTCCGATTATAGCGTAAATTGAGCATTTGTTTCGCAAAGGACTAGAAATCGGAAACTGCAAATAAAGCAACCTCTCGAACCGAAACCCACTAATTCGATCGACTCGACAGTGAGGAGGGGATGAAGAAAACCAGAATATAGGGGGTCGTTTTGGCTGCCCAGTGTATATCGAATGTATATCATGTATACCCCATGTATATTGAATGTATATCCAGTGTATACAGAGTGTATACAGCTCTCTCCTCTCGCTCTCCTCTCCCAGATTTCTCGTTTTTTTGTCTCCTCTCCAAAAATCCCAGATCACTCTCTCTCTATTTTGTTTTCGTTCCTCTCCTTTTTCCCAAAATTCTCTCGTTCGTCCTCCACCCTCTGTTCCAAGATGTCAATTATATATAAAATATATGTGATTTGTAGTAACTGATGTGGGAGGAAATAATGCTGAGTGGGGAAAGTGGGCAAAGGGACGTGAGGAAGTGAGGGTTTTGTGGGAAAGGGATAAAGTGAGAGGGGACAAGAAAAAGTGGGGGCGAAAAGAGAATGGGGAGCAAAGGGGGGTGGATGTAGGGACAAAGAATAGTAGATGTAGGGACAAAGAAGAGTGGGATTGGAAGAGTGGGAAAAAATTCAAATGTGGTCAAAAATTAAATGTTCACAATAACTATACCAATATGGTATACAGTTTTACTGATTAATTTCCGGCAACTATATGATTATACTACTATTACATAATACACATGCATAAAGAGAAAAATAAAAAAATAGTGTACCACATATTAATGTAATTAAATATTTAAGATATTGAACTATATTACTATTATTAAAAGAAAATTAAATATTGTACTAATAAATGCAATTAATATTGCTAAAAAATGATTCAACTAGCATATGATACCAATATAGTATATAACTATACTAATATGGTATATAGTTGGAATGAATTGTATACCAAAATGGTATATTTGTATGCTATTTGAGTATACAATACAAATTCGTCTTCTTCTCTTGTTGAACAATATTACAACCCAAACTTCTAAAATCTACTACAAAATCTCCACCAAATTGACTAAAACTTTAGCTACAACCTCCGATCAAATTTTCAAACAAATTCATATAGGACTGGATCAAAATAATTAAAAACTCAAACAAACCAAATTATGAGTTTCAAGCTTCAAGGTCTTTCGATGGTGGATTTTTTAATTTTTGTGCAATAAATTTCCAAAAATGAGTTTGGGTGAAGAGAAAGAAGAAGGTATTAGTAAGAAAAAAGTGTGAATTGCCATTGATGATGAACCCCAGAATAAGAGAAAATCATTTTAGAATTAAGCCACATAATAGAAATGAAAACGAATTCAAGTGTTAACTCTAGAAAACTAATGGGTTTAGAGAAGAAGAAAATAGAGGAAGAATAGAACTCTATTTACAGCTCTAAGCACCAACCCTCTCGTGCTGACTTCCTTCCCCAATTCATATTTGGTGTTGTTCTGCTTATCAGGTTTCTTCCACTTCTATTTCATTTTAACCGAGTAACTAGTGTGAACCTTATGGATAGGAGTACTAAATAGTTTGGACATGGGCATTAAAGAGTAAATAATTTAGAATTAATGGGTATAAAATGAGATTTTCTCCTTATCTATCTTTAAATATTCCCCATTTTAAATTAAATTGCGCCTTTAACATTTTCGTCCCGTTGGTATTAAACGACATACACTATTGTTTCATCTTTAATTTACTTTTAAATTAAAAAGAATGAATATTCTATTTGGGATAAAAGTAATTATTTCTTAAATCGAATATAAAAATAAGAGCAATGCTTAAGATGGTAAAGTCCAAGAAGTAGTTTTACAATGATTATATATGGTTATACATATAGTATTTATAGGTTTCATATGTTATACATTTACTATTTATTTTTAGTTATTAAAGCAGTGACCGAGCTATTTAGGTTAATTCTTTTTTGTTAAAACTCAAATTAGAGTGAAAAAAATGACATTTTATATATATATATATATATATATATATATATATATATATATATATATATATATATATATATGTGTGTGTGTGTGTGTTTTTTGTATAATTTTTTATAAGTTATATACAAAAATATATAAATGTTATACACTTTTGTGACTATCAAATAGTATAAATAGTTTTGGCCATGGGCTAAAAGTGATATTTTCCATTAGAGTTAGCACATACCAGGGGCGAAAATGGGCTGAAAAGCTAAAGGTTTGAACACCATTTCTGTGTAGAAGCACATTTGGATCTTGAGCATTCTTACTTGACTATACATATTAAATTACACAGATATTATTATTTCTTTATTTTAAAAGATTCATATAAGATTTTACCAAACAATGTCTTCTCCACAGCATTGGTACATTTATGTGATAAAATAGTAACACTAAATATAGATTACAATTCAACTATGAATGTGGATAAAAAAATGTAAGTAAATAAGAAAAAGAGTTACAAAATGCCATGTCTATAGAAGACAAACTCAGTAGCAAAGAGGTAATGGATTTCATGGTCCTCTATGGGATAATGAAATCAATTTTGTGGTAAGAGCAACCACAATTTTGGGCACCAATATCTTGTGCAACACAAGGAGGTGTAACGTTTCCATCTTTGTACCATTTTTTCCTTTGTTGCAATAAATCATTGACGAAATTGTCCAAGATTTCTCTGGTGATACCCGGCATAACAATAACATGTGCCATATCTCTCACACAAGAAAGCTGCCAACGACGAACAAATTCATGGTCACGAGGTCTCTCCAGGACAACTATGATACTAAGATCATTGAGCATGACACTAATTCCTGCTTGTTGAAGACGTTCTTTTAAGTATTTGGCATTGTCAAGGCATTTCTTGACGTCTTTTTGTAGTCCAATTTGACCTTTAGAGCTTAAACTATACCACAAGAAGATTGGAGCTAAACCATTTCTACTTCCAGAAATTGTGGCATCTACTGAAGCAATATACTCAACTTTTCTTGAGAGATTGTTAATGTAACTTTTCCTTGTTATTTGAATTCCACAAGGCATTGGACAGCCCAAGAACTTGTGACCAGAAATTGTGACGCTTCCAATTGGTTTCTTGAATGAAATCATCTGTTGTAAAATACAAATCGCAAATGTTAGAGCTAAATTTATCTTTAGGTATAATACTTGAATATTTTAAGATGTAAGTAAGAAAGAAAAAGGAAAAAATTACACTGTATAATAGCCGAAAAAATGTATAAAATTTGTATATTTTTTGTATATATATACATTCTGTATGTTATATACAAAAGTTACACACATTTTATACACTTTTTGGACTCCTAAATATAAATAGTTTCCGGCTCGGGCTAAAAATGATAATACCCCCAAGAAAAACCAACTTACATTTTTAATAAAGGGGATAATAAGCCCATTGAGTGCTGCATCACAGTGAATGTAAAATTGATCATATGTATAGCCACAATCTTTAAGTGTTTGAAGAATAATATCAAGATCATCAACAGCTCCTTTGAAAGTAGTACCTATAGTAAAAATTACAATCATTAACCAAAATATGTATGATAACAATCCTCAAAGTCTCTAGCGAAAAATAAACAAGATTAAAGGGATGATATATATTAGAATATTTACCAATTGTAACATTAATTATTGCTGGTTTGCCTTTGTTTTGAAGTAATTTTGCTTTCAAATCTGAATAATCCATCTCTCCATGTACTGATGTATTCACCATTTCAAATTCCATTCTGTACATCATTGCAGCTTTAGCGACTGAATAATGGGAGTCTTTTGATGCATATAATATCCCACTTGGAAGTAGTTCTCTCCTGCAAAAATAAAGTTAAAAATTAGATTTAGTGAAAAAAAAAAAAAGATACTTCTATTTTAATTGCTCTCGTTAAATTAATGATATCGTGTCAATTATTAATTTTTTAAATTTTTATTCATATATTTCAACAGTGACTTTCTGATCCCAAATTTCTTTTGCTTTGTTAGATGAGAAACAACTAGCTAAGAGTAATTTTTTTTTTAACAAAAGTAAATAACTTCTTTCATTGAAATAGAATTTATAAACTTGGGTTAGGTGCTTAATTATATTTTGCATAAAGCTAGAGTGGTTGAAGAAAGTGTTTTGGGCTCACGCAATCAAACATAAAAAATTAGGATATATAAAACTTTCTCAAAATATTTGGTTAGTCTATTTCGAAAATTCATTTTCTTTCCCAAATAGGAAATTAAGAAATAGAGGAAACTAGTCAAAAATTGGTGCATACCCAACCAAAATGCCATGGAGATTTCCTTCAGTGCCACCATTTGTAACATAACCCCAATATTGATCTTTTTCAATTTCCCATAAATCTGCAAACCAATTCAAAACAGCCACTTCGAAATCTTTTGAATGAAAATCCACTGTGTTTTGAAGAAAAGGATCACCACAATTATTCAAGTGGAATTGCAATAGTGGGGCTAAGCTGGCGTAGTGCTCATAGCATATGTTCACTGGATAACCTGAAAAATAAAATAATCGACCAAGATTTCAACTACTCAATATTTGAAAATTCACAAAAATAAATAAAGAAGTTATCCTTTTTTAAAGAGTATTAGAATAATATAATGGTAATCTTAACTGAGTTAGCCTGTTTTGACAAGTCTAGTAAAAAAAATATCTATTTGGTAAGGTCCATTTGAAAAATTTGAAAGGTATATGACATAAATTCTATATTCACCTATTTCCTAAAAGAAATTGACAACCGTCATAGTTGAACGAGTAATAGACCTAGTCTTGCATGTCAATTTTGTCAGGAATATTACTATAAAGACATAGAAATAAATTAGTCTAACAAGTAATATATTATATACATATGTACCAAGGATCTTTAGATTATGCGGTTGGACGCTGAGGCGGATCGAGTATTTAAAGTTTATCGGTTTCTGTCGTAATCTTAAATGAATATACAATAATAATTGGGTTCAAAATTAGATATTTATAGATATTTAATAAAAATATAAGATTTATATAAAAGTTACTGGGTTCCGGGAACCCGGTAACTACTCTAGATCCGCCACTGGTTGGAAGTAGGGGTAGAGTTAGATGAGAAGAAGCAAGGTTTATTACCGAAAAATCACACCGTATATACATTGAATTGCCTTTGAAAAATTCTACCTCTAGGATTGATTGGGCAATAATAAAAAACGAATTACCAATATGATGGGGAGGTTGGGCATATATAGGACCAGAGCTAAAAGGGCGGAAGGGGTTCACACAAAATTCTGTCTTGGGTATTGTATATGCAAGAATATTATGTACTATTTTAAAGAATAAAAGACGAATTACCTATATGATAGTTGATACGTTGGGAAAGTGTGTCAATATAATTCATCAAAATACAGTCGAGACTTTGTCCATCATTTATAGACCCTGGCTCTGTCACTGTAATATTCAAGTTCTTCCTTGGTGCAGTTGGTGTTGCCACCTTTAGTCTTTTCATTTCTCCAAAATCTCCATTTGTTATTAAACCAGGTGGTGCCAATCCTCTGGGAGTTACAACCGATGGCTCAAATTCCTGTAATATCACACAAGAGAACCCATATTAATTTTCAAAAACATGAACATAATTGTTTTTTTTTTTTTTTTTGATGATTTAGAAGGAATTATTAGACCTAAATAACCATGCAAAAACGACTAAAAATGATAAGAAAAAGAATGTTCTGTGTTTTGTCTGTGTGTGTGTTTGTGTTTTCTGTTTTTTCGTTTCCTTTGTCTTCAAGACGAGATATTAGGAACCATGCAGAAAGATGAAGCAAAAAAAACAAGAATAGGATTAATTAACCTCAAGTCCTCAGCTGAAGGCCAAAAGGAAAAAAAATGAAGATAGAGATTCTTTTGGGTATTAATGAAAAATGATAATAATTCAATTCCATAATCTGTACACTACGTATACCCAAGAGTTATATTTTAGTTTCATAAATAACAAACTAAAAAGATCCGAATAAATTTTTTTTTTTTTTTTTGGGCAAAGTAATGGAGATTGTAATGATAAGAAGAAACTGGATGAAATATTAGAATACCTTCTCAAATGATAAGCTTCCCATTCTTGGAGAGCTAAAGGTATTTTGAGGTTTTTTGCGAGTTTGGAATGGAAACTAAGTGCGATAGAATTATGTATAATATCCTTGGGATTATATAGGTCTAAAAGATCGTGGGTTTGGGCACCAACCACAATTTACTTTTTTTATTTATATTTTTATTTTTTCCTTTACCTTTAATCTTTTCTTCTTTTATCATCACCTTTTCCCCTTGGTTTCCCACTTTAACAAGTGTTTGAGTACTATTGCAAAAAAGTCCTTTTACTTATTTTGGTGCGTGGCCATTTTTTTGACCTCGTGTTACACAAGACTTGTTAGACTTTGCTAGCCATTATATTTCTCTACCAAATTAATTGGTAGGTGAGAAAGTAAATCCAAAATCAAGTGTATTATTCATCAACAAGTGGTGGTGTCTAAACTCGAGTTTGTAATTGTTTCATTATTCTTTTTAAGCATTATCACCAACCACTAATGACATTTTTGTACATTCTTAGCATATGATTAGTTTTTGATTTGATGTATACTACAGCTACTTCTTAGCTAATTTTTACTCCACAATTATAACTTCAAACCATTTTTTACCCCCTAACTGTGGCAAGGCTTATTTAATAACTTGTAACATTGAGTATGTAAAATATATTTTACACTATTAGGGTTTTAAACTTGTTATAGCAGGTATTTGTATCATATTTCCAAGTTACTAATCTCATGGACAGTAATCTGTAATTTTCTTTAGGGATAAAGATTCTTTTTACACTGTCAATAAACACTCATTAGAAAATAGTTTCTCTATAATTTAGTAAAGTGACTCACCTGCTTTATATAGCAAAAAGCTCGTAACAAGAAGTGAGTCGTCGACAACAACAACATATTCAATATTATTCTCAGACCCTACGATATAGAATAATACTGAGTATTTTGTTATTGTTCTCGACTCACTTCTTGTTATGAGCTTTGCTGTATAAAGTAGGTGAGTCGAACCTTACACCAGACAACACACACACTCTATATATATATCTGGCAAACCTGTTGAAAATGAGGGGTCTGAAAAGTAAATAGAAGAAATCAAGAGGATACACATGAAATTTTCGATTTGACGTAAAAATGTACAACGAGATTTCGTCACTCTTTGTAACTTTTCGGCGATATTTACTTTTTAACCTTAAATAAAGTAAAAGTTCGTTTGGTAGGATGCATTAGATAAATTAATACATGCATTAGTTTTGTGTATTAATAATATATTGTTTGGTAGATATTTTGAACTCATACATTAGTTATGCAAGCATTAGTTATACATCATATTTGGTATTAGCTTGTGCATAACTAATGCATAGAAAACAATGATATTAGCAATGCAATAGATTTTAATGTATGCATTAGCTTAGTGAAAGACAAAATTGTCCTTCAAAATTTTTGCTTGATTAAAATATGCTAGTTAGTATATTAATGCAAGTTCAAAATAATTCAAACAATGAGAATAAAATTATATCCCTAGTAAATAAATAAATACTTAGCATATTTCTTTTTTTATAAATAAATATTCTATTTTATTTTACAATATAGGTAGACAAATAAAATAATTTTTTTAAAATTTTTTCATATAAAAATATTTCTCAACATATGTTTCTTTTAAAAAGTTAGAGTGTGGACTAGTTTTGAGGGCATTTTCGTAAACAAACAATTCTTTTAGAAATTGTGCAATATTTTAATACATCAAACCAAACAATGAATAAGAAATATGTCAGCATAACTAATACCAGCATAACTAATGCAAACATAACTAATACCAGCATTATTAATATACCATATTTAACATTATTCTTATGCACCCCACCAACGACCCCTAAGTATATAGAGTGACACGGTTGAGCTAGGACAAGGATTGTGCATACAATGAAATCCAAAAAGGAAAAAACAAAGAAATTTTGATCTAATTTTGAATAATAATAATAATAATAATAATAATAATAATAATAATAATAATAATAATTTACCTTTTCTCTTATAAAAAACGTACGTAAGGCCACAAAGCGCAGAGCTAAAATTTATGTTACGGGTATGACAGAATGCAACAGTTTTGATTCAAATCTAACATTTGTCTTAAGAAATTAACGAAATATATATAAATTATTAATTTAAAATTTAATAATTTTAAAAGATTAAAAATCGATCCCTTAAACTTTAAATTTTGACTTCGCCTCAAATAAGGGAACAAGTTATTCAGTGCAAATAGTTTGACAAAATAGTTCTCTTCTAAAACCTTTTTTTTTCCACACCATCATTTTTGCAACTTGCATAGACCTTTTAAAAGTTACAGAGTGCTTTTATTGATCATGGAAAAGATCAAGATTAATAAAAGGCACTCAATACCAAGTAAAAATTGTAAAGTGAGGAAATAAAATGAAATTAATATAATTGCACTGTATTAAACCAAGTCAAACCAATTAGGTACTTTAAAAAAAAATTAAACAAGAAAGTAGTAAAAAAGATTTCTGCCTCTTTTTTTTTTTTAATACAGAAGAGCTTTTGACATGCATTTAGCCACAATAATTTCATTTATTTTATTTGTTTGATCAGTATCTTCAAGAATATTTGAATAATATTATAGAAGGAAGATTTCAATGGTTTTGTTATTTGCATGACGGAATTTGGGGGGTGGAGCAAATGTACACCTTTAAAAGCTTAATTTAATTTCTTTACAACTTTTTAGGGCGACAGTGTAAATTCAGCCTTAGCTCACATTATTGTCATTTTGAGGAAGGTGTAGGTGGCCTGTCCAATTCTAGGTAAAAGTTGTTCTCTCTTAACTATATTTTAACAGATTAATTGTTAATTGTTATTAGTGACCAGAAGGTACTATTGACAATGCAAAAGCAAGTGAGCTTACATATTACACCTAACCGGTGGCGGAGCCAGAATTATCCCTAAAAAAAGTCAAAATATAAATTACTAAATATATGAAAAAGTTAAGGAGAGTCAATACATAATATATATACATAAAAATAAAATATTTAACATATTTACGCGGTATAATTTTCCAACGAAGGGGTGTCAATTAAGGCTGAAAATATATCGAGTATAACCAATAAACCAAACCGATAAAATGCTATTGGCTTATCAATATCGGGTTATTGGATAAATAGTTTGATAACGGTTTGATGTTATTTGACTAATGTGTTATCGGTTCGGATCTGGTTTACCCAATTTTTTAACGGTTTAACCGATAGCCCAATAAGCTTTATCAAAATTATAGTTTTATCCACTAAGTATATAAAATCACCTTATAGCTTCATTCTCTCAATTCTCTCGGTAGTTACTCTTCATCTTCTGACCTTAATCCTTAGAGTAAGTTTTAAACTTTTCTGAATTTCTCATTTTAATTTATCAATTAAGATTTTTAGTTTTAAACTTTAGAGAATTAATTGTTCAGATTTTTAGTTTTTTATTTATTTCTTTTGTTGCACTGATTCTTTAGTATTTACAAGATTAGGATTTTATTATTTTTCTATGAATTATGCCCGCCCGCAGTGAGATAGTTAGTAAGATTAGATTGATGAATGTCCTATCCCTTACTCCTATTAACTTATAACTTTGAAAATTGAGATCATTCATTGGGATTTTCAAATACAAAGAAAGTTTTATTTTCTAAGTTGAAATGTAATCCCTCTTCTCTTAAGAGCAAAAATTCAATTCCTTTCTCTTAGTAATATGGTCACGATCTCTATAATAAGAACATGAATTTTTTGGATAGTTTTTATTCTCATCGGGTAATTAAACCGATAACTCAACCAATAATGATTGATAACCGAGTAACTGATACCCGATAATTGCGATCTTATCGGTTTATTATATTTATAAACCAATAACCGATATAAAGAAGCGATAATATTCACAACCGAACCGAATCAACCGATGTTTACCCCTAGTGTCAATTGACTCCCCATGCCAATGAGTGGCTCCACCTTTGCACCTAACAGAAAAATATTACTCCTTAAAAACAGTTATGTTGAAGTGATATGTATTCTTTCATTCTTAACCAACGTTTTAGGGTCTGAGTCTGTCACGACCCGGATTTTCCACCATCAGGAGTCGTGATAGCGCCTACTAACGGAGCTAGGCCAGCCAAACTTTAAACATTCTCTGATAAATCTCAACAATATGAATATATGGAAAATAATTAAATAAGAGCGGAAGACTTTAAGTTTAATAAAAATAAAATCAAAATGCAGAAGTTCAAAATATATCTCTACCCAAAATCTGGTGTCACTAGCTCACGGACTACTAAAGAGTGCTACAAACAAGTCTGAATGGAAATACAAAACGTTTGTCTCGGTACAAAGAAAACAAACTAAATATAGAAAATGACTCCGACCTGCGAACGCCAGCTAGGCTACCTCGAAGTCCCTGGACTGAAGTCAGCTCCCGATCGAATAGGCTACTGTTTTGGTCCAAAAGCTGCTCCGGTACCGTAATCTGTGCAAAAATCACATAAGTGTAGCATCACACAACCGATCCCATGTGCTGGTAAGTGTCTGGCCTAACCCCGGCGAATTAGTGACGAGGCTAGACAGGACCTACCTAAAACAACCTGTGAAAACATATATATATATATATATATATATATATATATAG
>MU678083.1:28484-39643 GCA_026770625.1 Nicotiana glauca
AAAAGTGAAACTTTTCCTAACTCCGTAGCCTCTGGGGGATAAATACAGACGTCTCCGTACCGATCCCTCAGACTCTACCAAGTTTGTCCGTGAGTAGCGAGACCTATGCAACCTAGAGCTCTGATACCAACTTGTCACGACCCGGATTTCCCACCATCGGGAGTCGTGGTGGCGGCTTCTAATGGAGCTAGGCCAACCAAACTTTAAACATTCTCTGATAAATCTCAACAATATGAATATACGAAAAATAATTAAATAAGAGCGGAAGACTTTAAGTTTAATAAAAATGAAATCAAAATGCGGAAGTTCAAAACATATCTCTACCCAAAATCTGGTGTCACTAGCTCACAGACTACTAAAGAGTGCTACAAACAAGTTTGAATGGAAATACAAAACGTATGTCTCGGTACAAAGAAAACAAACTAAATATAGAAAAGGACTCCGGCCTGCGAACGTCAGCTAGGCTACCTCGAAGTCCCTGGACTGAAGTCAGCTCCCGGTCGAATAGGCTACTGCTGTGGTCCAAAAGCTGCTCCGGTACCGTAATCTGTACAAAAAGCAAAGAAGTATAGCATCAGCACAACCGACCCCGTATGCTGGTAAGTGCCTGGCCTAACCCCGGCGAAGTAGTGACGAGGCTAGACAGAACCTACCTAAAACAACTTGTGCGGACATATATATATATATATATATATATATTTATATAGAGCAACGTAAATAACGACAGAGAATATCAATTAAAACGGGGAGGGGGCATGCTCGGGGGAGATACAATGAAAACAAATCAACGGGTATAACAACGAAACTATCAGTACCTTAACTCATATATAAGTTGACGGCGCGCCACACGATCCCATTTATTAGTTTCTAAGTGGACAGCGTGCCACACGATCCCAATTCATATTTCATAAGTGGACGGTGTGCCACACGATCCCATATTATAATTTATAAGTGGAGGCCGTGCCACACGATCTCATATTATAATGAATAGCACAAATAATCTCTCTAAAAGAGGTCCCATTAGGGAAATTCAGCAACATAACGAATAAACCCGGCAAGGGTACAACTAACAGCCCAAATATCCCGGCAAGGGAGCAACAAAAATAATAAACCACGTGTCCCGGCAAGGGAAGAGTCACCATACTTTCTTTGTTAATCACTTCTTTCCCAATTATCAAAATTCTAGTTCGAATCGATACTCCAATAATATACCAATCGAAATTCTTCCTCAATCGTTCACAAAATATGAAACTGAGCAATTAGACAAGAGAGATATTTCACAAAGTCCGGTTCAAACACATTTAAGACCCACGGTCATACTAGACTCCGGTGTATAGATAACCGTCACCATGCCTATACACCGTACGCATCATTTAGCAATTAGCAAATAATATCCTAATCCTATTCCCTCTAACCAAAGTTAGAACAAACACTTACCACGGTCCAAGAATGGCAATCAACTCTCCAATACCGCCTTTCCTCTACAATCCAACTCCGAAACAATGGTATCTAGACATAATCAATTCAATAGTATCAATAAAGACCTAAAAACAGCATCCCATAGCCTAGAAATGAAGTCCCTAACATTCTTCCAAAAATACCAAAATCTGACCCCGGGCCCACATAGTCCAAACTCGAGGCTCGGACCAAAATCCGTTCACGCATAACCCCACGAGTCCAAATATATAATTTGTTTCAAGATTCGACCCCAAATTGAGGTTGAATCACTCAAAATTTCCAAAGCCCTAGTTCTACCCAAAACCCTTAATTTCTACTTTGAATTCATGATTTAGGGCTAGGAAACTAGTGATTAGGTGAAGAAATTAGGAGAGAATGAAGTTAAGAACACTCGCCTAGCAAGCTATGGAGGAAAAGGAGCTTGAAATTCGTCTATGGGATGTTGGAGTGAAGAGCTCGTGTGAAAATAATGGCTAAAACCCGCTACTGTTCTGTTTTAAGACTTAAAAATTCGCTGGGCAAAAATTCCCTTCGCGTTCGCGTGAATAGGGACGCGTTCGCGAAGAGTGAACAGGTCAAGACATCGCGTTCGCGTAGTGCTAATCGGGAACGCGTAGAAGAAGGGACTGGGGGTCTGGGACTGGCTTGTACGCGAACGCGAGGGAGGACAAGAAAACGCGTTTAAGGGGAAGCCTGGGCATCGCGAACGCGTAGACATGTCCGCGAACGCGAAGAAGGAAGGCAGCTGAAGCTATGCGAACGCGTGGCCTGGACGCTAACGCGAAGAAGAAGTTTGTTGCGCAAAAATTGCAGAAAATCTGCCAACTTTCCTAAGTTCAAAACACCCCGAACCACCTCTCAAAACTCACCCGAGTCCTTGGGGCTCCAAACCAAAAACACACACACTAACTCAACAACATCCTACGAACTTAGTCGAGCGATCAAATCGCTAAAATAACATCATATACATAGAATCAAGTCTCAAAACACATGATTTTCATTTCAAACTTCTCAAACTTTCAAACTTGGAACTCATAGTCCGAAACACGTCGAACGACGTCCGATTTTGACCAAACTTCACAGAAAGCGCTTAAACAATATATAAGACTTGTACCGGGCGTCGGAACCAAAATACGAGCCCGATACCATAGTCTTTTAATCAATTTTCATTTCCATTTATCTTAATAATTTCAGAAAAATAATTTAACAAAAAAATTCTTTTACTCGGGTTCTAGACCTCGGATTTCGACTCCGGGCACATGCCCGAGTCCCATATTTTTCTACGGACCCTCCGGGACCGTCAAATTACGGATCTGGGTCCGTTTACCAAAAATATTGACCGAAGTCAACTTTAACCATATTATTATCAAAATTCTTCAAATTTTTCATAGATTTCACATATTTTAACATAAAAGCTTTCCGACTGCGCGCCCGGACTGCGCATGCAAATCGAGGCAGTTAAAAGTGAGGTTTTCAAGGCCTCGAAAGCGCGGAAAAAGGGAGAAATACGGTGATGACCCTTTGGGTCGTCACAGAGTCATCAGTATAGAGTCACCTTTAATTTGTTAAAGAGCAATCCGATATAGAATTTTTTGATGCGAGTCCAAATTTAATCAAACCACAATGGCTAATTCAGATACCGAAAATCGAGTGAAAAAAATATTAATTACCATGGTGTTATAATTGCGTGGTTAATGTGGGGCATATATATCTGCCAAAAATTCGATTTTGATTTGTTTTATCTTATTTAATATTAAGTCGTAAATTAGGAAGTATGTACGTGCTTGCAAAAGTTGGTATGTCGATCAGCACTCAATAAGTTAATTATACCTTAATTTGCACACGCAAACCATTTTGACTTGGTAATCTTAACTCATGTTCAGCAAGGTAAACTCAATATAAAAGAAACATTTCGCAATTAATCTCATATATTCACTTAAGAAAACCCATGCATAAAATAAATACTATCTCAAATTGTCATTTGAACTACTCAATATAATACTCATATCACTAATATTGGTTACGAGTGCATGAAGTGACTCTACAACATTATTCATGGACTTTTTAACAAAATAAAAAATGTTGTTTGCAAACACAAGTGGGGCTCATCCACAATGCAAGCTATTTTTTATAGTGGACTTCAAACTTGAGCTTTGAATATGAAATTGTCTTTGTGATAGATCATTTTACCCGTTAATGTAGAATTTTCGGGCCTTAATACAAATACCAGACATGAGGAACCAAAAATATATAAACCTTGAAATAATGCAACGAGATGGCAATATTTAGCTAATCAATTCAATAACCAATAACGTTACCGTGTTATCTTTCTACTTATTCAACCCTCAAAACCTTTTAAAAAATGAAAACAGAAAAAAACTTAAAACCTTACAACATTCTCACAGGACCAACTTAAAGTGACTTGCTTCAAACTACATTTAGGGCCGTTTGACTACACACAAAAAATCACTTTTTTCCGAATTGCGCCGTAAGAATTTTAAATTTCACTTGAAGTTGAATTCAGAATTTATTGAAAATTTAAAAAAACCCAAAAGACTATTTTATAAAATTCACTTTAAATCACTCACAAAAATTAAAAACATCTCCAAATTGTACTCATGTTCAAACACAACTCTAATTTTCAAATACCATTTCACTTGATATTTTTTTCCGAAATTTCACAATCCTTATGTCCAATGCTCACTAAAGACATGCTCGAGGAGATCAGGGCGATGTTAATTTATTTTCAAAATTTCTCAATTATTTGAACAAAAAATTATTATTCCAACTTAACATTTTTAAGCAAGATTTAATATTCTAAAATCACAAGAAGAAGGTAATAAAAGGATATTCTACCCAAGTCACTATTTTTTCCCTAAAATATTACACGTTTCAGAAATCCTTTTAACACATTTAACATGAAGAGTAAAGGTTCGATTAAACAATCTGGGATTCCACATGCTAATATTTTTAGCCATTAAACCCTTCGCTTCTATTCCAAAAATGTAGTTGGTGACATAGCATCTACCTTCTAAAAACTCTTCAATTGTATTTCTAGAATTTTTATTTTACCAACAAGGGTTTTATATATATATATATATATATATGATAAACTAATAAAGATTCTTTCGTATTTAATCAGAGATTTTCGATGTAAGTCTTTATATGAAATTGAATTTATAAAGTAACAAATTCAAATTTAATCGGATTTCAATACAAATGATAATGACTAACATAGGGTTGAAAAAAATAAGAATATTTATTGAAAGCCGCGCAAACAACTTTTTGACTGATGTTTGGCTATCCGCGGCATTTCGCTTTCAGGGTCAAGATTTCACACGAGAAGGAACGTTCTTATTTCGAAGAAACTTTATATTTTATACTCGGTATCCAAACAGTAGGAATTAATCTTCTTTATTCTTCTAAATTATTATCAACTCTGGACAAAAGTCAACGTAGAAAAAGGGGAATATCCAAGAATATATAATCGAGACAACAGACAAAATAACAACAATACTTTATTAATACCATACTATCAACCTTTGAATGGGTTCTTCTACTCGCTAATTCACATGAATTGGAAATAAACATAGTAGAACAATTCCTTTTTAAAATAATATTATATTTGCAATGTAGCTATTTAATTATTTATGAGCTTAAATTCTATCTAGTGCACTGAATAAAATATTGACGTAAATTTTTTAATGCATTATTAGTGTATATATAGTGTAACTTAACACACCTTATTTAATGATTGATTTATTTATTTATTACAGTCAGACCATCCTTCTCTATAATAATACTTCATTATAGTGGTCAAGTATTTTTGGAAATCAACCTTCATGTTATGTTATTAATATATGTTCTCTATAAAATCACTTCACTATAGCAGTTAAAAATATCGGATACAGACGAAACTATTCTAGAATTGTTTGACTGTGATTTGTTTAATATTAAAAGTTGAATGCAAGTTAGGTAGCTCTCATTTATATTATTCACTTGAAAGAATGAGAATATTGTTCTCGAAGACATGTACAAGAATCTTATTTGTCACGAGTTTGGTTGGATATTTGGATAATAATTTTCCTACATTTCAAGAAAAATGTAAATTACATGAGATCGAATAGTTTATATACAGGTTAATTATAATTCTTAGTTTGCTTTCAATTACAAGGGATAAATTATGATAAGTACCAGTTCGACGTTCTTCATTCTGAACGCATCTCTTCACATGAAAGGTAACAAAATCACCAAAAACGAGAGTTTTAGTGTATAGCTAGCTGCTCCTTGAATATTGTTTTGTTTTGGGTCAAGTTCGTTGAATATTTAGTGTACAACTGGAAGTTCTTTGTTGGGTGATAGTAATATGAACGCAAAACGAAAGAGCGTTTGACTCATGATTCGTTTATTTAATTATAAAATATACTTTGAAAGAATGATGATATTTGAAATACGACAAACAAAATATTCCAATTTTAACATGAATTTGCATAGTCAATTTTTTATAGATAAATTACATCAAAAGTCATAATTTACCATGTTTGTTCTAACACCCCAACTCTGTAGTGATATTATCATCCAATTAGATGTAATACCCTAGCTAGAAAAATCTCTTATCACAGTACAAAAGGGTCTTTCACCCTACTGGACATGCTTTAAAGCCGCGCATATAGGCTGAGATCTGCGGCAAAAAATGTTAAGTCTGTTACACGTGATACTTGAGGCACACTAAGTGGAGTCCCGAATCAAAATGTAATTCTTAGACAAAAAACCAAAATATGTGGGAAAAATATTAGTGACCAAAATATAGGGGTGTCAATATGGTTCGGTTCGGCCGGTTATTTTATAAAATTTGTACCACACCAATTTTTCGGTTATTCTATTATGTATAACCAAAATTAGACTTTTCGAAACCGTCCCATTCATATCGGTTTCTCTTCGGTATCGGTCCAGTTCGGTTAATTTTCGGTAATTTTTTTGAATGTCATGTAAAAGTCACTAGTAAAGATAGAATACAATAAGATACATACTTTTATAGGACTTAACAAAGCTCTTTAGATATTTTTACAGTTTAAAAGGTGATGAATCAGTAAAAGGACATGAAAGATGGCTAGTGTATAGATCCATCAACTATTCTATAACTACATAAAAGAAACTAAGCAAATACAATAAAAATATAAATTACACGAGTAGAAAAATATTAACCAAGCTAGCACTCAAAGAATAAAGTCTATAGAAAATTAAATATTCAAAAAGAAAAATTCAAATCATACGAAAGGAAACATATTCAATACATTGTATGCTACTCATAATCGCTATAATACCATATGTCGTGCTAGTGAATATGCTAGAAATAATTTTCTTTTAATAGGAGTAACATAATAGGTTTGAGAATTAGGAGTTTGACCTTATTTACTTGTTGGCTTATAATTATTTTATAATTTCAAGGCCCAAGAAAAAATTCAGTGCTTTTTTATTTTTAAACTTAATATATAAATATATTTTTTACATTTTAAATTTATTCGGTACGGTTCCGTATTTTTTCGATTTATTTTCATAAAATATAAAACCTACCCTAATTTTCGGTACGATTATAGATTTAGATAAAAAACCTACGGTTTTACTAAAAGAAACCTAAAAATCGGTTCAGTACGGTACGGTTCGGTCGGTTTAGTCGGTTTTTTAATATCCATTAACACCTCTACCTATATATATATATATATATATATATATATATATATATATATATATATAGCGCGATAGGTTAAGGCTTTATATTTATAACGCCTTAGCTAAAGGGCGTCATACTTAATTGGGCATTATACTTATAACAGCTTAGCTAAAGGCGTTATACTTAACTGGGCAAACAGTCGTTAAGTTATGCGTCTTTTGCTAAGACGCTATATATATTTTGGTCACTAGCTTTTTTCCCCACACCTTTTTGGTTATTCTTTGAGTTCAAAAGAACTACATTTTGGTTCCAGGCTCCATTAAGTGGGCGTTTGGACATAAGAATTGTAAGATTCCAAGAAAAAGTGAAAAAAAATTTCAAGTGAAAATGATATTTGAAAATTAGGGTTGTGTTTGGACATAAATATAATTTTGGGTTGTTTTTGAAGTTTTGTGAATGATCTAAGTGAAAATTTTGAAATTTAGTATTTTGGAGTTTTTTAAATTTTCGAAAAATTTCAAAATGCATCTTCAAGTGAAGATTTAAAATTTTATGATCACACGATGATTTCGAAAAAAAAGAAAAAAAAATCTTATGTCCAAACGGGCTAATAAGTCATAATGCAGCTTTGGACGAACATACCTCGGTAAAATATTGTGTTCCTAAAAGTAGTAACATATTACTCTAAGCAAATCTCATATATAAGACGGGGTGTTGGATATTTAAGGAAGAAAGATAGCTCATACCCGATTGTATAATTTAAGCCGTGCTAACCTAGGCTCAAAGATAATAGTATCATTAGTTAATTAGACCCTAACATCCATTATTTTATGTAATCACGAAATATTTAAAAAATTATACTAAATTAAAGATTCTTTTTGAATCCCAATATATAAAATGGAAAACATAAAGTAATACATGCATTATTATTATATATCTCTAGTCTAGAAACTTAAACAGAACATTGTACGCGTATTTTGGTGGTGACAAAATCCAACTACTTAACCTACCAAGAAAACGATGTTTCTAGCAGAAAAAGCCACGCAATGTCTCATTAAATGAGAAGCAAATAATAACGACGAAAAATATATAATCTGGAATTACATTGTATCTACATATATACAGAGTCAAACATTTCACTGCGATATATTTGTGGCTAATAAAGAAAAGTGACACGATCAAACAATTTACCTACCCTACCTACATTGTACGGAAAGTCAAGAAAATGTCACGTCATCTCCCACGTAAATAGGTTCAAAAACTCACACCTATATAAATAAAATTGGCAAGTTTGTCAATTGGCAGGTTTTGAATAGTTATTAGCTACAGCTAGAGATATTGCATGGCACTTATATATGCTCTTTATAAATAAACGTACAAGAAACAGAAAACAGAACATAAAGGTTAGCAGATTGAAAGTACTTGCTAAGTATTTAATGGTGAAACTAATTTTATTAAATAAATAGTGACGTAGTTGGATGGAAGTGTTAAAATTGCCGGTACTTATGGAGCGGATCCAACATAGCAGCGTCGGGTTCATTTGAATCCAATACTTTCGATACAGAACATAAATTTTTGTGTAAAAATTATATAAAATAAGAACAAATAGTAAATATGAACCCATAATTTTAACAATATAATGAGTTCAAACTAATTTTTTAGAGGTTGAACACATAAAATTCAAACTCTAGATACGCCTCTATATTAAGTGAACCTGTTTAATTGGACAAGGAGTTTAAGAAAAAAAATGAAGATTTTTAGAATTGGTGGTCATAAACAAGTCAAAAAGGGACACAGAGTGTTTGTGTGGTTATAAAAACTTCTCGTTAGGGGTAGAATTGTAAATTTAAGCTAAATTATTTTCAAATTTAGAAAGGGGTCATTCATTTTGAAACGAACCAAAAAGAAAATAGGTTTATACAAATAACAGAGGGAGTATAGTATTTGATAAAAACGTATTGATATTTGGCTTTATGTTAAAGTGACTAAAATACTCTTAAAGTTATTTAAAATATAACTTAGAGTGGTATTTTAAAAGTGTATTGGGAAAAATTGTATTCATATATATGGTGACGTGTCATGACGCGTGTAATGGTCAATAAGTTATACTTAGCTACGATTCGAGAATTACAAAACAAGTACGAGTAAGGAAAAAAGGAAGAGGCATGGGACGAGAGTATCAGCACCCGTCCATGTTTAAGCTTATTTACATACGAGCAATGAGAAGAATGAACCTGACTAAAGAAAATGGTACAAATACGGCATGTAAAGGGTATTAAATGCTGAAGTCGTTAAAGAATATATACATTTAATGTAATGATTATGTAACGTATCATTTAATATCATTAATTACTCATAATATATAGCGTCATTATGACTTAGGCGTAACGTGCATTTCCAAAGGGACCTATAAAAGAAGAGATATGTAATCAGTTGAGAGACAAGTGACTATTGGAATATACTTTATTTTTCTTGCTTTCTGATAATATCATTTTCAAGTTCTTTTCTTTACATACTTTTTCGATTATCAGTAACTCGATTCTTCTAAATTCTAACTTTGGTAAAAAATCTATTTTTTGATTAAACAAAAAGGAAAAGTAGGAATGACATATAAGGAATGGAGAGGGAGTTAGAATTTTTCGTCTTAAGAAGGGGTATTTTGAGAATTAAAGAAGATGTTAGGGATAAAATGGTAAATATCCTTTTGTTAAAGCAAAAGGTTTTATAGGCTCAAACCAACTTAAGTATGGCTTGGCTTATACTTTGTTTACCAAAATACGTAGATAGTTAAAAAATACTTATAAAATCAGTTTAACCAGCTTTTAAGCTTACGTTAACACGGCACACTCGGGAAGAAGAGAGAATGCCTTTTGACACATAGAAATGTTTGACCAGTACTCACACACAAGTTTAATCAAAGTAGTTTTAACTGTATTTATTTACTTTACAAATAAATGTTGCTAATTGTAGTCCATATATATAGTTACAATGCAGATGTCACTAAAATAAATTCAATGTTCAACTTTATTGTAATTCTTTTTCTTGTTTTGTGTAATTGTGTTTGCATGTGTAGGTATTTGGTATTTGCATGAAATTGCCTTAGTGGATACGAAGGGCTCAGAAGTAAAGTGATTACAGTTCCAGGTTTAAATAAAAGGGATTTTTACGTACCTATACCATATATGAAACCTTATTACTCTCAATGTTTAAGGTTTGTGTTTATTACATTTAAGTATACCAAATTACCATTTATATACCATAATTCAAATTAGGAATATAATTAAGGGTTCATTTATATTAGGCATTAATTTAGGAGCGTATCTTCCCAGGAAAAGACGTTACCTATTCTTTTAGTATCGGTAACCCATCGTCTTCCTACTTTTCACTTGATTGACTCATCACTTCTAATAAAAAAAATAAAAAAATATACGTTAGTTACGTTTCATTGCAAAACCATGCAGACACACACAATAAACAATTAAACAAACATGAAAATAAAATATTCATTTAGCAGTATTTTAGTAGTATTAAAAACAAACAAACTAACTAACAAAAAAGAAACCAACTAGAAGTGGTTTCGTCAATGCGAGCAGTTTACGTTTCATGCCAACAACTCCTCTTTCCTTACTGTTATTGTTACGCTCATCATGTTACATTTACATGTACATGTTCATCTTCCCTTCCTTGTTTTGATTGGGTGTTGTTGTAAATAATTCGTAATATGTTTAGGAGTTTATATCTCAATTGTGAGGGGTTTTGGTGAAGATTTAGACTTGGTTTTGACTGAATTTCAGATTGAAACTCGGAGAAGAAGAAGAAGAAGACATATTTCCAGAATTTGTAGATGTTTTGTAGTCAAATTAGAAAAATTATAGATAAATTGTAGACTGTTTTTTGCAAAAGATTTTGTAGAAGCTTTAGTCGTTTGGAATTTGTGAAAACAGAAAATAATGCATCTACAATCAGAATACAAATAATCTACAATTTATCTACAAGATATCTACAAAATAGATACATTGAATTTTAATAT
>MU678083.1:42396-65755 GCA_026770625.1 Nicotiana glauca
AAGGGATACATAAGAGGCTCTGACTCAAGAATATCTATACAAAGGAGAAAATACTGGAAGAACTATACTTATTACAGAAAAGCTGGAAAGGGACTCCTCGGTCTGCGGACGTAGCAGATATAACTTGAAGTCTCTACCAATACGCCTCCTTCCAAGGCTGACAGAACTGAATGGGAGTACCTGTATCTGCACAACAAAAATATGCAGAAAGAGTAGTATGAGCACACCACGGCAGTTCCCAGTAAGTACCAATACTAACCTCGATGGGGTAGTGACGAGGAACAGCCAAGGCACCTACCGGTCGATAAACAGTATAATCATAGGAATAATGGTAATGACATATGAATATGTAAAGAATGCTTGAACGACCAAAAATGCTACAATTCACAATAAGGGACAAATACAATAATTACCAACAAGAATATAATAAATGATGATACAAAACGACGGTAGAATCACAACCCAATTCCTAAGGCCACAACACAACAAGAAAATAAACAAGTCAATAACTTATATCGTACAATGATGTTCACAGAAGGTCTTATCCCACTCTTTCCACAATTTCACCAATCTTGGACTAACCACAACTCGAGAAAACCCAGCATCTGAAATCTAACAATTGACATCCTGTGCCCCATCAATCTCATGGTCATACCGACAACTAACTGGCTAACTAGGGCCACTCTCCCAAATATAATGGATAAGCGAGGCGTACCTCCACCCTTAGAAAAACAATATCAGGAGGAATTCACCTCTAATAGGAGTGCTCAGCTACGTGTATGCTTGTGCAAGTGTTTCTAACAAAATTCTACCAACCAGCAAACATGAAAAGGACGGACCGCACGTACGATGTTCCCTCACAACTTCCAAGAGGTAATGCTCATACAGGTAAACAATCCATAATCACAATAGAAACAAATAGGAATGCCTCAACAGGCCGTCACAACTCTATACAATCAATCCCTGACATAGCCTACCTTATTTCGCCACGTGTGCAATAAATAATATAATAGGCACCGCCTTATTTCGCCATACATGCATAACAATGTCACACCTTATTCTACCACATGCACAACCTACATATAAGCATATAACATATCTCGTCTTATTACGCCGCATGTGCAAAACGTCAATAACAACAATAGCATGGCAAAGACCTCGTGCAACCTTTCAACAACAATCGCACGGCAGAATTCTCGTGCATCACAATATCAACAACCACACGGCAGAAACCTCGTGCATCACAATATCAACAACCGCACGGCAGAAACCTCGTGCATCACAATATCAACAACCGCACGGCAGAAACCTCGTGCATCACAATATCAACAATGTAACTGGGTGGAAATCTGACAAGAATGATAAATGCAGCAGTGTAATAAGGCGAATCAACGAAACAATAATAACTACCTGGATAAAACAGAAACACAGGGTAAACACCACTCAATCTCAAATACTAATGAGTGTCTCCCAGGATACCGTCCTGTAGCCCTCTCCTTAACCGTCCAATGGATCTCCCGGGATACCGTTCCGTAGTCCCAAAATAAAAGTGCAGGGGGATCTCCCGAGGTACCGTCCCGTAGTCCCAAAATAAAAGTGCAATCACAGCCAGAAACAAACCAAGGGATAAATATGAAAAAAATGGAGTAGCAGATAGAACTAGCCTAGCATGCTTCACGTAATACGATTAAACAACTTAGCAATTAGGCAATTATATCAGGTAGACATGCTTTCCCAGTCTAACACAAGTAATAGGCTTGAAGTAATATAAAGCAAATAAGAAAGAAAGTTAAATGTAAAATAGGATTTTTATCAATCGGCCCAAGTACAACTTCACACTCGGTGATTACAAGGATCTAAAAGCCTAAAGGATCAATTTACCACAAATAAATCCGAAAACGCACTCGTCACCTCGCGTGCAAGGAATACAATCAACATAGAAGTCTCAAATCCTAAGGAAAAGTCCCCCACACAAGGTTAGGCAAGATACTTACCTCGAACCAGCTAACATCAACTAGCAAACACGTTCTTGCCACGAGTTCTCGACTCCAAGTGGCCCAAATCTAGTCAATTAAATCACACATTGTAAATAATATTGCAAACAACTGATTCCACTATAAAATTTAGAGTTAGGGCGCGAAAATAGGTAAAATAACCAAAATGCCCCTCCAGCCAACGTCTCGGAATCGAATAATTTTTCACATTTTCAGAACCCTCGTACTCTCACGAGTCCAACCATATAAAAATCTCCTTAATCGGAGGTCAAATGCCCATTCAAATCACAATAACTAAGTCTAAGAAGTTTCATCCAATTTTCCACAATTTTGACCTTGAATTTGAATTTTAATGGTGGATTTAACTAGATATTGATAGAAAACAACTAAATGAGGTTAAAGAAATATTACCCACTAATCTTCGCTTCAAAATCCACCCAAAATCGCCTTCTCCCGAGCTCCCAATTGATTTTCCAAATTTTTGAAACAAACCCTAGGATTATTCTATTTCACACCAGTGATTTCTGCTTTTGCGGTCCAGGGACCGCTTCTGCGGTCCTGCTTTTGCGGAAAAACAACCGCTTCTGCGATTTCCTTAAACTTCCCAATTTCCGCTTCTGCGGTTCTCTCATTGCAGAAGCGACTCCGCTTCTGCGTAAATTCCTTCGCTCCTGCGGCTCCTGCCCAACAGTCCTCCATCGCTTTTGCGGCTCCGCTTCTGCGGTTACGAAGCCTCTTCTGCGGCTCCGCTTCTGCGGTTCCCAAGCCGCAGAAGCGGAAATACCATAAGGCCTGCTGTAATTTTTCTTCTAACTTCAAAATTTACCCGTTGAGCATCCGAAACACACCCTAGGCCCCCGAGACCTCAACCAATCACACACGCAAGTCATATAACCTAACACAGACTCGCTCGAAGTCCCAAATCACATAACACAACATCGAAACGACGAATCAAAACCAAAAATCAAGCTTATGAACTTCCAAGTCTTCAAACAACGAATCTCATGCCGAAACCTATCAATTCAACTCGGAATGACGCCAAATTTTGCAAACAAGTCCAAAATGACATAACAGAGCCGTTCCAACTCTCGAAATCGCATTATGACCCCGATATCCCAAAAGTCAACTGTGGGTCATGTAAGCATGTGATTTTTGCCCTATGTGAGAAATACTCCCAAAAACTTAAAATAAAATAGTTTTGGTTTGTGTGTGATTTTTGTGGATTTTGTATTACTTTTCTTTTATTGTTTGTATTTGTCTGTGCACGTTTGTTTGTTTAAATTAATGAAAATACAAAATATATCGCATTTGCATTTAGTATTTAATTCTAAAATTAGGAGTAATTAAGTTTTCTTTACAAAAATAGAAAAATCACAAAAATATGTATTTTTGCATTTTTAGCATTTAATGTCCAATTGTGTGATTTTATTTTTAATTAAATGTTTTAACTTGTGTGTTAATTATTTTTAAGGGTTAATTAATGTTTTGTAGTTTAATTTTGGTTTTACAGTTTATTTTAGAATTTTGTTAATTAAAAGAAGAAAAAAGAAAAGAGTTGAAAAATTAAGAAAACTCGGATTGGGCCCAAAAAAAATTAGAAATGAAATCAGGCCCAATGCTTAAATAACCCACTCCAAGGCCTGATCTCTCAAACGTCTCAAACGACGTCGTTTGGGCATTTCGTATCTGGGCCGTTGATTTGTTTCAATCAAACGGTCCAGTTCAGCCCCTGCTAAGTTGAAACGACGTCGTTTCATGTATGTTTAATCGAAGCCGTTCATCTCTATTGATCCAACGGTCCCAAGCTCCCCTCACAACTCGGTCCATTTCGACCCGATTCAACCCATTCTCACAACTTAACCAAACGACGTCGTTTCTCTTAAGTGAGAGATCCAGGCCGTCGATCTCGCTTGATCGAACGGCCAAGAACAATCCCCCTCCACTATATAAGCCTAATACCTACCTAGCCCCCCCACTAAACCAATCCCCCTGTTCATCATCTCTAACTCAGAGACGGAACCAAACACCCCTCACCGAAACCCTAGCCGCTACTAGGTCCCCTCGCCTGAAACCCGACGGCAACAACGCCGACGGCCACCATCTTAACACCCCTAAGCCACTCAACCACCCTGAACACGATTCCACCACTCGTTTGGCTCAAATCTTCCCCCATCTTCTCGAATCTTCATTTGAAGATTCGAGCCAAACGGAAACCTATCCCAATCCACTTCAAACTCACACCAGACACTCCCCTGACCTCCCTCGTTACCAAACCACTCTTGGTTTGGTTCGAATCTGACCAGAACTGTTCGAACCCCAAATCGAACCCTCAAGAACCCTAGAAAACCAAATGTTGAAGTCTATCCAATTAAATAGAGATTTGGGGTCTAATCGGCCTTAATCGGAGTGTTCTCGGTTGAGAACACTTTGACTAACGTCCGTTCGACCTCAAAGTGGTTGAAGTTTGAGCTTGATCTTGGGTCCGTCTAATTTTAAGTTTCGGAGGTAATTTTTCCCTTTCCTTTTGTTCTGTTTGTGTTCTATTAATGTCTGGTTACGTGTTTAGTTTAGCTTATTTGATTTTTCGATTTGTCTTTCAATTATTCTGTCCATCTTCAAATGACCTTTTTATTTGGTCGATTTTCTATGTTTGTTGTTAATTGTATCTGTTCATAAACTATATATTCGATTCGAATAATGTCGTCGAATAGATAGTTTCATAAGTCCCTTGTTTTGTCCCAAAGCCATGAATCAACCTGCTAGATTGTGTGTTCATTGTTTGTTTTCTATCTGTTATAGCTTGTATAGTCGATTAAATAAGTGCCATCAATTAATTTGCTTTAAAAAAAAACTAGAGAAGCATGCTTTTGTTCGTTCCAGTATGATTACAAGCATGTTTCTCTTGTCTGTGTTAAAACTTGTATTGATATGACTTGATCAGTATTGCTTCAATCTTAGCTTGTATTTAGAAAATACCTGATTGATCAGTTGGGTTTGAATTGGTCAGTATTGGTTCCCAATATGACCAATTCATGCCATTTGATTAACACCCCTGTTAGGATCTGATTTTTGAGTTTGAACTTAGGTTGTGAATTTGCTATAGCTATAGTAACTTAGGTTTTTAACTAGAAATCAGCTTGATAGGTTTAAGCTTATATAGGTTCTAACATCATACTTGTAAATCTTAGGGTAATACAGTAATATACAGGGAAATTAAGGGGTAATTTTGGAATTAACAGGACAGTAATTAGAACAACTTAAGGGGGCTGTCAGTGAAGTAATTAAATAACCATTAAACTAATGTATTGTTTAAGAATAGTGGGGAACATAAAATATGGCATGAGAGTTAATAGGAATACTTTAATACCCCATGACCTTTGATTGAAACAATAGGGAACCAAGTGTGGGGAACAAAAGAACTTGAAACAAGATAAGACACTTAGGAGTGGGAATTCAGGGGGGTGGGCAGACCAAATGCCAAGGCTGGTCTGAGTAGTTCAAGGCAGATAGCATGCCTGTTTTTTGTTATAAATAGGCTAAGTTTTGACAGAAAAATGGGGCTTTTGAATCGAGGGAAGTCAGAGAGAAAAAATAGGCTGGTCTTTCAACCTTAGAAGGTCAGTTTATTTTCAGAGAGTCTAGGCTGGAATTTTAACATAAAAACTCCAGAGATATAGAATGCTTATAGGCTGGCTTTTTTACCCCAAGAAGCTAGGTAATCAGTGAGTAATATAGGCTGAATTCTCACACAAAAAGTTCAGGTAGTTTGAGAGTGATTCTGTTTCAGTGTTAAAGAACAGAATCAGAACTGTTCCATTTGTTCATTGGCTTCTGATTCACTGTGCATTCTGCCAATGATTGTTTTGGTACTGCTGGGTTCCAAATTGGTTTTTCCTGGGTTGCTAGTTGGTTATCTACACTGTTTCATCGAGTGTCCTGGGTGTCTGCTTGTTTTTTTTTTGAATCTGGTTCCTGGGTTTCTGCTACTGTTGGTTATTGGGCTTTGCTGTCTATTGCTGGTCATTTGTTGTTGCTGTTGCTGTGTATTACTACTGCTACCCTGCTGATCACTCCTCTTCTTCTTTTGCTTCTAACATCAGGTACACAACTGGTACACATTGTAAGCTGATAACATGAAGCATGAATACGAATGAAGATTTTGAATTTTTAATTGGATTTAGTTTTTGTTGCTGATTGTTACTTAGGTTGTTCTAACACTGTTGTTCATGTAAAATTCTGCCATAGAACTATATAACTGGACAAATTTTTTTATTTTAGTTAGCAAACTTCCCATGTATGCTTAGTTAAAGAAAAAAAAAAGATTGATGGTGTAGTAACATGTTCTGTTATTTCAATTTGTTTGATGAGTAGCATACTTCAAAAGCATGTTAAGTCATTTAGATTGTTTTAAATGCCAAACAATTTAAGTTACCTCATTCAATAAGTTGCCCGTTTGAAACTTGTAGTAATATTGTTTAATTAGGAAGCATGTTATACATTTCAGCTTTGCAATACTGTGAATAAAGTGTAGAGTAATTTAACTAGGCCCATTATTGGGACGAGATGGCCCAGGTCCCATTTAATAATATATGCGCTGGACCTGGGCCCATAATTGGCAAATGGACTGCCCTTACTATGTTTATTTTCTGATTTAGCAAACCGCGTTCGGAACCCAACTATAACAAGTTTAAAGCATGTAATTTAATTAGGATCTTTTTCTTCTTTCATTTCTTTTAGAGACAAGCTTAATAGGAAAACATAGTCACTATAGGATGATCCTGTTAAAATAAAAAAGAGACGAGCCTCGCCAAATGAAAAGGCACAAACTGCGGGGCCCTCATAAGTGTATATATTAACTGCTTAGATTTTGGGAGGGGCCGTTTAGCGAATTTCACGGCTTTCCCCAAAAATAATAACATGATAGTCTCTCTAGGTGCGTGCTTAATAATCGTACCTTCTTAAATTCGGGTGTGCATTTCATGCGACCCAAATCCAAATCCCAAAACGTCGAATCATATGTGTTTAGGATTGCGGGTTCATTTCATGCGGCGCAATCCAAAGACATGTCTCAGACGACGTTCAATTTTCTTTGATAAATTAAATAAAAGATGTTAAAAGTTAAAATTGGTATATAAGTTGCACCATGTATAAAAATCAGATAAATAAGCTAAACATGACAGTTGAGCGACCGTGCTAGAACCACGGAACTCGGGAATGCCTAATACCTTCTCCCGGGTTAACAGAATTCCTTATCCGAATTTCTGGTTCGCGGACTGTTAAACACAGTCATTCTTTTCCTCGATTCGGGATTATACCGGTGACTTGGGACACCATTAATCTCCCAAGTGGCGACTCTGAATGTTAATAATAAATCTCGTTTCGATTGTCCTTTAATTGGAAAAAAATCCTTTTACCCCTCGTGGGGGCGGAAAAAGGAGGTGTGACAGCTCTGGCGACTCCGCTGGGGACTTAAGACCCAGAACCACTAGTTCAGGATTAGAAATCGAGCTTAGAATAAATTGTTGTGTTTAGCTTTATCTGATTTTGTTACATGATCTGTGCTTGGTGTGCTAATTGACTGCTTTTACCGCTTTGATATTTTGTGAATTGTATATAAACTGTGCCGAAACCCATATCCTCTCTGAGTCTTCTAAATCATGAAGAAGGGTGCACTTCGTGCGACTTCTTTTCTGTTTAGAGTCAATCCCATTTTTTAGAACGAGGTTCGGATAAGTTGCAAAGCCGGGTTGAGCTTCTGTATCCCCAGTACGCTTCCCCCTCTCGGCTCGAGCTGTACGCTCGGGTAAGCCAGGTTTAGAACAAACACCCAGGTTTTGAACCTAGAATAACACAGCCTCATGCCGGATCCCTAGTAGGAACGTTTATTTGCATCATGTGCATTTGACTTAGGGGACTCAACACAGGGGTTGGGTCCGTCTAGGACAAGCAACCTGAAGTGAAAAGACCATCCTGCTACATCTTGTTTGCTTTATGCATTTATTTGTTCAGACTTGCATGCAGACCGACTTACAAAAATTGGGGATACTAGAAAATCGTGGAAAAAAAAAACCAATGCCCAAGTAGTGTCAAAACTCTGCCAAAATTTTGAAAAAAATTGGAAAAAGAAAGAAGTGTATTTGTGAAAAGAAAGGAGTCTTGTTTTAAATCTAGTTTATCTTTCCTTACCCGAACTACGTCGGTTTGATTCTCGCCAGATGGAAGATACATAGGCAACACTCATCGGGTCCAACTTCCCTTTTTTTTGCAAAGATAACCGGAAAATATCGAAAAACGTTATTATAAGTCGGGCGATTCCGTTATTGTCAAAATAGCCAAATTATCCCGAAAGGGACGTCGGAAGGCTGACTTTTCATAAACGGCCACTTTTGGTCATCTTTTGAATTTTTGACCAATTAGCCCACATAGCCTTATAATCCTCGTCCTCGAGGCTCTGTAAGACCGTATTCTCAAATGTCGGGATGATATTTTGGAAAAACGAGAAAAGTGTCTTAAAAATAATCGAGTAATGATGTTTTGTTAAGAGTAGCCAAATGTTCCCGAAAGGGGCGCTAGAAGGCTAAACTTTACATCAAGCGGCCACTTTTTTAATTTTTTTTTGTTTTGTTTGTTTTTTGACCGGTCAACCCTCACAGCCTTAAAATCTTTGTTCATGAAGTGCTGAAAGGCCGTGTTCGGAAAACTAGTCTTTCTTTTCTTTAAAGTTGGGAAAAATAGAAAAGAATTTTGTTTATATTTGAGTCAAATAAAGGTTTTTCCCTTTTTGTCTAAATCACGTTAATAAATGTGCAGGATGAGCACGACCGAAAATGAACCCTTCACGGCCCTTAAAGAGATCCCTTTGCAGCTCCACATGTGGTGGAATGATTTAGAAGCCAATAGCAGAAAAGCAGTGATAAAAATTCTAGGTGGTCTCGTCGGTTTATTGAATGTCAAGCCAAGGGTGGATGTTATTGAGGCATTGATACCTTTCTGGGATCCTGCACACAACATATTCCGGTTTTCTAATTTTGAACTTACACCCACTTTGGAGGAAATGACGGGTTACGCGGATCTGAGAGAAAATTTCAGAACTGTTTATCCTTTGGCACCAAGGCCGGTAACCCCACACAAATTTATGGACTTGTTAAGTATCAGTCGGAATGCCCAGGAAGAAAAGTTAGCAGTCGGGTATTGCGCGTTTCAATTTTTGTATCGGCGATATGGTAACCTCCGAGGCTTTGAAGAATCCAACCTTGGTTTGACTCACGATGGAAACAGAGAGAAATGGGAAGCTAGGCGGGTCCTAACTTTCATGGTAGCTTTCATGGGAGTTGTGGTTTGCCCCCGTAAAGACGGTCACATAGAGATCGGCCTTGCTGGGATGTTGGATGTTGCAACCAAACGAGTCAACGGCACAGTGGTTCCTTTGATCGTAGCTGAAATTTATCGGGCCTTAATTATATGCAAATAGGGAGGAAATTTCTTTCAAGGTTGTAATTTGTTGCTGCAATTATGGATGCAAGAGCACCTTTGTCATCGAGTTGGGTACATGAATTACGGGCTGACAGGATTGAGCTGCATTGAAAATTTGGGACTCGGGTAACAAACATTGAGTTCCCCGAAGGTACAAAGGCTTGGCTATCACTTTTGAGATCTTTGACGACCGATAAAATTGAGTGGACCCTCGGTTGGCTTCCTGCTGCAGAAGCAATATACACTTCAGCTGAAGTTCCTTACATCCTCTTGATGGGAGTTCAGAGCATCCAACCTTATGCCCCATACAGGGTCTTGCGTTAGCTGGGAAGGTTTCAAACTTTTCACAACGACGAGAATTTAAGCGATTAAGTTATTGAACTAGGCCCAAAAGATGTCTTTCTTGAAGGAAAAATTCGTGAAATCTGGCATCGGTGTAGATTCTTGAGTCTAAAACCATAGTGCAAAATCGGGCCAGGGGGGAGGTAGACCTTAAGTACAATGCTTGGTTCGGGAAAAAGTTTCAGACTCCGAAAAGGCCCGCCAAAAGACCCCACGTCCAAGACTTCACTGAATCATCTCAGGCACAATGAGGTTGGTTGGCAAAAGAAGAAGGTTACCGGGCTGAGATTGGCAAGCTGAAACAGCAAATTGTGGGTCTCAAATATGAAAATGGCTTGCAAATAGATGCTGATACAGGGGAAAAGAACAGGTTGACCCAGGAAAACAAGGTTCTGAAAGCCCGAATCCGCCAAGTCAGAAGGGATGCCAATGACCGACAGAGAAGTTGGTCCGACGAGAGACTGATATCAGGGCTAAGGAATCAAGTCATCGAAAGCCGAGAGGGCTTAGAAAAATCAGAGGCTTGCATAGCAAGAATGTGGGCCAGATGGGCGAAAGGTATAGTGGCACGAAAAAAGCATCTACAGTAAGTCATAAGGGATTACAAAACGACCATTGGGCTATTAAGATAAACAAACTCCACTCTCCAGGAGCGGGTCTTTAAACAAGCCCGAGATGCCAGAGCAGGCAGAAGGCGCTGTTATGATTTAATGGCCAGAATGGAAGAATAAATGGAGAGGTTCCAGAATCAACTCGCCGACAATGCTCAAGTATTGGGACTAAAGAATCGGCGGATAGAACAACTGTTCATGGAAAGGGATAACATCAGGGGTAGGATTGATGAGATTGGGCACTACATATACATGAGGTGCCTAGCATGTGAAGAAATGCCTCGTGATACCCTTTTTGCCTCCGTCATGGGTTACGTCCACCGGATCATGGATGAGTTGAAATGATTACAAAGGGGTCTTGCACCAAAGGTCGCGGAAAGGCCGAACGATGCCTCGCGAGAACCTAAATTGAAAGCTTTAATGTATCCCTAGTTCAAATCTGTACTTGTTGTCTTTAAGAGTCTGTTATCTACCCGTCTGTTCTTTTACATCAAATCATGTTAAGTATTGTGGAGTCTGTATTTTGCTTTTCCTTGTTTAAAATAGGTAGCTTGTAATAGCACATTTTGGTAATGAAATGAATGATTCCAAAAATTGTTGTGCCTTTATTTTTATTTGGGGCAGAACTACGCGCGGTCTGATTCATGCGAGGACATGATACGTAGGCAATCCCCATAAGATTCGACCACTGCTAAAAGAGAAAAAAGCAAAGTGAATAAACGAAAAGAAAAGAGAAAAAAAATATAAAGGAAAGTTTCTGAAACACTTAAATGAGGCACAAATAAAATAAGCAGGGATGATGCATGCGGTCGGAGCAAAAACATGTTAGAAATGGTTAACTTCCTAAGAGCATTGCATCCCCCAACGTGCAATTACAATATGTGTTAAAATCTAACATTGACAAGTTTGTTGTTTTTCCAATTTTCAATCAGTCAGTTTGTTAAAGCGTACTGGCACCATACCATTATCAAACAAGATCCAAAGGACCCATACTAAAAAGCATGACTAGTTCAGACCAAAGTATTGAGGAGGAAAGAACGGAAAGTCAGCTCCTGAAGGAGGCAATGGAAAAAAAGAGACTAGAGATGAACGAAATGTAGTTAGCCTTGGCTAGGGTACAAAAGGGGCCTGAACCACCCATTACTCCTGCTCTCCCACCAGGACACACGCTGGAATATCTTCCCCCCGGCCCTTCGACAAGCTTCCCCAGTCACCACCACTACCAGGGAAGAAATCCCTATGATCCCCAAGCTCCACCACCCAGTCAGAACCCTCCCCCACCAAATGTTCCTATTTTCATGGGACCCCCACCAGCCACGCTACAGAGATCATCTAGTGAGCCGTTGTTTTAGGCCCACGATACCCAATATTACCCCCCTGAACCCACATTCAAAGCACCCAAGGCACATGCCTATAATCCCCACTTTGAGGTCCTGTCGGAGATTGAAAAGTCGGCTAAGAGCCCAGAGCAAGACGAAGTGCTGCGAAAATTTAAAAGCCTGGAGCAATCCTTCAGGAACATGAACGGGTTAGGCAATCAGGTCAGCGTGGCCTACAAGGACCTGTGTCCTTTCCCTGGCGTTCAATTGCCGGCAGGATTCAAGAGGCCAAAGTTTGATCTATACGAGGGGCACGACGATCCTATGGCACATCTGCGAGGGTTTTACAGCAAGATGAGAGGAGCAGGTGGTAAAGATGAGCTACTGATAGCTTACTTTGGCCAAAGTCTAAGTGGGTCCGCAGTGGAATGGTACACAAGACAGGATCCGAGCAGGTGGTACACCTGGGACGATCTAGCACAGGCATTCGCGGGTCACTTTCAGTACAACCTTGAGATCGTTCCGGACCGTCTCACATTGCTGAAGCTTGAGGATAAGCCTAGGGAAAGCTTCCGAGAATTTGGGTTCCGGTGGAGAGAACAGGCAGCCAAAGTTGATCCACCGATAAGAGAGGGAGAAATGGTGGATTACTTTCTGCAAACACTAGAGCTAACTTACTTTGGTCACTTGGTGACGTCAGTTGGCAAATCCTTCAACGAGGTAGTGAAAATGGGTGGTATGATCGAAGAGGGACTTAAGTCCAACAAAATCCTGAGTTATTCGGCGATTAAAGCCACTACTCAAGCCATTCAGAGCGGCACAGGAGTGCGCTCGGGAAGAAGAGAAGAGAAGAGGTCGCAACAATAGAGGCAGGTAAATGGTCCAGATCAAGAGGTCCTTCCCCCCGATACCAATCCAGAACCCCTCACCCAAATTACCCACACACTCCAAATTACCCTCCACAGCCCTACTACTCGCCACATGAACCACACTTCTCCGTCCATCAAGCCCAAACATACACCCAGCCTCCGGCTCGCTCGCAATTGCACGCGCCGGTTCCCCAAAATACCTACCCACCCCCCAAAATACCTACCCACCTCCACAAAGTACCTACCCACCTCCACAGAGCACATATCCACCACCAAGGGCCTACAGGAACCCTTCGGGGCTAGGGTTCCGCGGGAATCAGGCTTTCAGAAATGAAAGGGTACAGAGACCGAGAACATTCACTAAGTTGGGAGAAACCTATACTGATTTGTTCCACAAATTAAAGCAGTTCGGCTTGTTGAGTCCTGTTGAGCCCAGATTGCCAAATCCCCTTCCTAAAAATATGGACCACTCGGTAAGCTGTGAATATTGTTCGGGGGCTCCCGGACATGATACTGAGAAGTGTTGGAAGATGAAACATGCAGTGCAAGATCTTATTGACACCAATAAGATTGAGGTTCAAACACCAGAGGAGCCCAACATCAATCATAACCCGTTGCCAGCACACCATGAAACCCATATGATCGAACTTGTGCACGAAGGAGGGGAGCTAAAGAAACCTTCGCAGACAGTGATGACGATCCTGGCCAGTCCAAAAGAAAAATCGACCAGTGGAAAAGAGGTGGTACCGTTGGAAAAGGTAGACGTCAAGCCAGTTGTGGTAATGGGGAAGAGTTCGCCTGTTGTTGCAAAGAATCCAGGGCCGGTCAAAGTAACGGTGAAAGGGGTACCAAGCAAGCCAGCATGCATAGGGCCAGTTGTTATCAGGCCAGTAATGCAGATGCCGATAATCAACGAGAAAGCCGTGCCCTAGAGCTACAGTAAAATGATGGTAATGTACAAGGGGAAGGAGGTTGTGGAAGAAATATGCGAGGCCCAAGGGTTAACACGGTGGGGAAGGTGTTTTGCTCCCGTAGAGTTAAGAAGGTCCAACCTAACAGTGATAAAGAAACCTATGACGGAGGAAGAGGCGGAGGAGTTTTTGAAGAAAATGAAGGCCCAAGACTACTCCATTGTGGAGCAGTTAAGAAAGGCTCCGGCACAGATTTCGTTGCTATCCTTGTTGATCCATTCCAGTGATCATTGCCAGGCACTGATGAAAATCCTGAACGAAGCTCATGTTCGGATAAAATCTCTGTAAATCACCTGGAAAGGATAGTGCACAAAATCTTTGAGGTAAACAGGGTGACATTTTTTTTATGATGAATTGCCGGCAGAGGGTACAGAACACAACAAAGCCCTATACTTGACCGTGAAATGCGAAGACTCGATGGTCACCCGAGTATTGATTGATAATGGGTCGAGCGCCAACATCTGTACTTTGGCTACTCTGAACAAGCTGAAGGTTGATCATGACCGAATTCACAGGAACATCGTCTGCATCCGAGGATTTGATGGGGGTGGCACAGACACAGTGGGTGATATCATACTAGAATTGACCATTGGTCCAGTGGAATTCACCATGGAATTTCAAGTGGTAGACGTGGCAGTATCATACAATCTTCTATTAGGGCAACCCTGGATTCATGCTGCCAAAGCAGTGCCTTCCACATTGCACCAGATGGTAAAATTTGAGTGGGACAAGCAAGAGATAGTGGTACACGAGGATGATGGTACAGGCACTGTGGGTGATGCCATTGTACCATTCATAGAGACTGATGACGACAAAGGTCCATGGGTTTTCTAGATTTTTGATGTAGTCTCAGTAGATAAAATTTCTGAAGGCGAGGACCTTCCACTTCCCAGAATCGCAGCTGCAACCTTCATGATAGCCTCGGAAATGTTAAACAGCGGGTTTGTACCCGGCAAAGGTTTGGGAGTTGACTGGCAAGGTATTGTCCAGCCAGTTTCGTTGCCTAAGAATCTGGATACTTTTGGGTTAGGATACAAGCCTACAACAGCAGACGTAAGACATGCTCGGAAGTTGAAGAAGAGAGGTTGGGTTCTTCCCAAACCGGTTCCGCGTCTCTCTAGATCCTTTGTCAGAGCAGGTAGCAGAAGATTGTCGGTCCCGAAATCTCTCGGACCACTGATTGGGTTAGATGGGGATTTGAATCAAAGTTTTGAAATGATGTTCGCCGATGTCAACGTGATAGAAGATGGAGAAGGTTCCAGTAGGGCAGATATACAGTTTGTGGGGCCTAGGGCCAATATCAACAATTGGACAGCTACTCCTCTTCCTACCCGGAGGGAGTCTCGGTAGCAGGCTTTGATTTTTCTTTCTTATTTTCTGGATTATTCCAGGGTGTAATCCAAATTTTGTTTTGTTTTGTATTCGGCAAAAGTGTGAAACTCTGTTATCCCGCATTTTAATAAAGTGAAAGTTTTCTGCCCTTATTTTGTTTTAATTTTGTTTTCTTCTTTTCTCTTTTTGAAAAATTCTCTTTATACCGATTGTAATGACATGGCATGCACAACAGATCTTCAACCTAGTCTAAAAAATCAATCTGATCCCGAATTAATTGTACAAGAGGGCGATTATGATGATGAATCGGAATATGATGGGGATGAAGCCTTTGAAGAGATAAACAGAGAATTAAGCCAGTTCGAAGAGAAACCCAAGCCCAATTTGAATGACACTAAAGCTATCAATTTAGGGGACGCAGACAATGTCAGGGAAACCAAAATCAGCATCCACGTTGAGCCGAACATCAGGGAAGAACTAATCAAAGCACTCATTGAGTTCAAAGATGTTTTTGCATGGTCGTATGATGACATGCCGGGTTTAAGCACTGATTTAGTGGTTCACAAATTGCCCACTGACCCGACTTGCCCTCCCGTTAAGCAAAAATTGAGAAAGTTCAAGACAGACATGAGTGTGAAGATTAAAGAAGAAATAACCAAGCAGTTGCACGCAAAGGTTATTCGGGTCACTCGATATCCTGATTGGTTGGCTAATGTGGTGCCAGTGCCAAAGAAAGACGGGAAGATTAGGGTATGTGTCGATTACCGTAATCTGAACAGGGCAAGCCTAAAGGATAACTTTCCATTACCCAACATTCATATCTTGATCGATAATTGTGCCGGACGTGAGATCTGGTCATTTGTGGATTGCTATGCTGGGTATCATCAGATCCTGATGGATGAAGAAGATGCGGAAAAGACGGCTTTTATTACGCCGTGGGGGACTTATTGCTACCGGGTAATGCCTTTTGGTTTGAAGAACGCTAAGGCAACGTACATGAGGGAAATGTCTATTGTGTTTTATGACATGATACACAAAGAGATTGAGGTGTACGTAGATGATGTGATCATAAAATCCAAGCGCTAGGAAGACCACGTGGCAGTCCTAAGGAAGTTCTTCCAAAGACTTCGAAGGTACGATATTAAGCTCAACCCGGCCAAATGTGCATTTGGTGTCCCATCTGGAAAACTTTTGGGATTCATCATCAGTCAACGAGGCATTGAGTTGGACCCGTCAAAGACCAAATCCATCCAAGAATTGCCACCGCCAAAGAACAAAACAGAAGTCATGAGTCTGTTGGGAAGGTTGAATTATATCATCAGATTCATCGCTCAACTCACGGCGACTTGTGAACCCATTTTTCGGCTACTGAAGAAAGATGCTGCGATAGAATGGACGGCGGAGTGTCAGGAAGCATTCGACCGAATCAAAAGGTATCTATCAAATCCACCCGTGTTGGTTCCACCTAAGCCGGGAAGACCGTTGATTCTTTATATGACGGTCTTGGAGAATTTGTTTGGTTGCGTACTGGGGCAACATGACATTACAGGAAGGAAGGAGCAAGCCATGTATTATCTCAGCAAGATGTTTACAGTATATGAGGTCAATTACACTCAACTTGAGAAGACATGTTGCGCCCTAACTTGGGTGGCACAAAAGCTGAAGCATTATCTGTCATCATATACTACTTACCTCATGTCACGCTTGGATCCACTGAAGTATATTTTCCAGAAGCCTATGCCCATAGGGAGGTTAGCAAAATGGCAGATATTACTCACAGAATTTGACATCGTCTATGTTACGAGGACGACCATGAAAGCCCAAGCATTAGCCGACCACTTGGCTGAGAATCCTGTTGATGAAGAACACGAGCCGTTGAGGATATATTTTCTTGATGAAGAGGTGATGCATATAGATGAGTTGGGATTGACCGAGGAACCAGAGTGGAAGCTTTTCTTTGATGGAGCTGCAAATGCAAAGGGAGTTGGAATAGGAGCAGTACTTATTTCTAAAACAGGACATCATTATCCTGTTACGGCTCAACTGCATTTCTATTGTACCAACAACATGGCTGAGTATGAGGCATGCATTTTGGGCCTACGGTTAGCTGCAGATATGGATGTCGAGGACGTTTTGGTCTTGGGAGACTCGGACCTCTTGGTGCATCAGATTCAAGGTGAATGGGAAACACGAAATTTGAAGCTTATACCCTACCGCCAGTGTTTGCACGATCTGAGCAAGCGATTCCGATCAGTGGAGTTCAGGCACATCCCAAGATTTCACAATGAGGTTGCCGATGCTTTGTCCACTTTAGCATCAATGTTACACCACCCAGACAAGATTCGTGTTGACCCGTTGGATATCCAGGTTCGTGATCAGCATGCCTATTGCAACATGGTAGAGGAAGAAATAGATGGCGAGCCATGGTTCTATGATGTCAAAGAATACCTCAGGATGGGGATATACCCGGAACAGGCCACCGGAGATAAAAAAGAGCCATTCGGCGATTGGCAAATGGATTTTTCCTTAGTGGAGGAGTGTTGTACAAAAGAACCCCAAGTTTGGGTTTGCTGAGATGTATAGATGCTGGTCAAGCCACGGAAGTTATGACTGAGGTACATACTGGAGTTTGTGGGCCAGATATGAGCGGATATGTATTGGCAAAGAAGATTCTTCGAGCAGGGTATTATTGGCTCACCATGGAGCGTGATTGTATCAGTTTCGTGCGGAAATGCCATCAGTGTTAGATACACGGGGATCTGATTCATTCTCCGCCAACAGAATTGCACGCAATGTCAGCGCCATGGCTATTTGTTGCATGGGGCATGGATGTCATTGGACCTATTGAGCCGACAGCTTCCAACGGTCATAGGTTCATTCTGGTAACCATCGATTATTTCACTAAGTGGGTTGAGACTAAGACTTACAAGTCGGTAACCAAGAAGGCAGTGGTGGATTTTGTTCATTCCCATGTCATCTGCAGATTTGGGATCCTAAAGGTGATCATCACGGACAATGGCGCTAATCTTAATATTATTTTAATGAAAGAAGTCTGTCAACAGTTCAAGATTACACATCGTAATTCCACCCTGTATCGTCCCAAGGCGAATGGCGTGGTTGAGGCAGCCAACAAGAACATAAAGAAGATATTGAGGAAGATGGTAGAAGGATCCAGGCAATGACATGAAAAGCTGCCATTTGCATTGTTGGGTTATCGCACTAATGTTCGTACTTCAGTAGGTACAACTCCTTATTCGTTGGTATACGGAACTGAAGCAGCGATACCAACAGAGGTTGAAATTCCATCCCTTCGGATAGTCGCTGAGGTCGGGATTGATGATGATGAACGGGTCAAAGCCCGATTGGAGCAGTTGAGCTTAAATGATGAAAAGAGATTGGCAGCAGTATGTCATTGCCAATTGTATCAAAAGAGAATGGTAAGAGCAAACAACAAGAAGGTGCGTCCCAGGAAATTTGAAGTGGGACAGCAGGTGCTGAAACGAATCTTGCCACATCAGGCCGAAGCAAAGGGCAAGTTCGCCCCGAATTGGCAAGGGTCGCTTATGGTGACCAGGGTGTTATCCAATGGCACTTTATGTTTGACAGATGTCGAGGGAAGATGCATCGACATGGCTATCAATTCTGACGCAGTCAAGAGATATTATGTGTAATTTCTTTGATTGTAATTGGTGTTTGTCTGTTTGCTTGTACTTGGCATTTATCGGAGAGTGAAATAACGGAGGCAGTTCTTTCTTCTATCCAAACACTTTAAACTTTGCTTCCCCTTTTGAGCCTTATATATTCTTTCATACCCCTCTCTTGGAATCACTAACAAAAATAAAAAAAAAAGAATAAAAGAAAGAAAGAAAAAGAAAAAATAATAATAACAAAAACAAAAAAGAAAGTCACAAGAAATACAAAGGAATCAGTGAACTACGTTCGACCTGATTCCTCAAAGAGGATACGTAGGCACCTCACGGCTCGGTCATAGTGTAACGAAAATCAAAAATCCCCCAAGCAAGAAAACTTGGGCAGAAGTTATGTTTTTAATTTTGGAAAAAGTTTGATTCCAAGAGTTATAATGTTTTACCCATTAAGTTATTTTGAATCTTTTGATATCCTTTTGTTCTAGCCCCACACGAAAACCCACATTAATGTCCAAAAAAGACCTCCCGATCAGTATCCGAAAGGTTCCAAGTCAGGCAATGAAAGCCGAGAATAACACACTAATCCCCAACTGAAAGAGGATCATGAGCTGAAGGAATTGATAGCTAAAAGAATCCCCAGTAGAGAGAATCTTATCGGTAACACTTCAATCCCTAGCTGAGAAAGAAAAATAAAATGAGAGAGTCTTATCGGTGAAAACCTTCACGGGCACCATAAGGCGGCGAAAGCTGAGAGAAACAAAATGAGAGAGTCTTATGGTGAAAACCTTCACAAGCACCATAAGGCGACGAGAGTTGAGAGAAATGAGAGAGTCTTATTAGTGAAAACCCCCCGAAGGGCACTATGATGCGACAAGATAAGATTGGCGGAAGGGATCTGTCAAGGCATCAAGCAATGATGTTGATTCGGCAGAAGAGTTGGGTGCCCGTTTATCCCCAGCAAAAGGGAGCCATCAGAGATTGATTGATAAATAGACTGGGTTGATTAAGCCGGAATGCACGACATGATCGTTGGGATCGGTTATACCGTTCAGATAAGTCCTTTTTGTTTTCTTTTCCCAGCATTTGTTCCGAAAGACTTCTTCTTTTCTATCTGTTTGAAGTCATTACTTTTCTTCGTTTAAAGACTTTTTCTCCAACAGTTTGTTTTGAGAAGGATTTTTCAGAGCTTACTACCAATCGCCAAAATGGTGCAAAGCAAAAGGTGAGCAGGACAGACCAAAGATAAAAGAAAATATGGACAAAAATAGAAAAGCAACAGTTGAGAAATTTGTGGATAAGGATCGTCGGGAAGAAGGAGCATCCCCTGCAAACTATCGACCAAAGTTCCAAGAGGGTCGGACAACAAAGAGCGGGGAAAGGAGAAAGGGAAAAACCATCCCCAGCAGGAATATCATCCCCAACAAATAATATCATTCCCCAACAAGTTTTGGGAACGCAGAGCAAGGGAAAGGAAAAAGGGAGAAACCATCCCTAGCAAGAGTGGCACAACCACTCACCACACTTTAAACTAACAAAATTTTCTTTGATTTGAAACAGGGAAAGAAAAAAATGCCATTGATAGCAGAAAGGCATGCCACAAGGAAGATCTGCCATTGTTGAAACATTTCTCGGAGAAACGAGGAACTCAATTCAAGATATAAGGAAAAATCCATCCCCAGCAAGAGTGGCACTACCACTCTCCGTACTTTAAAACTGACGAAATTTTGTTTGATTTAAGAACAGGGACGGAAGTGATGTCCATATCAATATCTCTACATCATATCAAGCTTTTTGCACTGCATCAATCTTTGTAATTACACAATCAAGCACCACATGTCAGGTTTGTCCACCTTCAAACAAGACGTATCAGGTTTATCCACCTTCAAATAGGATATCATAGGTTTTTCCACCTTCAAATAGGATATCATGGGACTATCCGCCTTCAAATAGAATATTATAGGACTATCCGCCCTCAAATGGGATATCATGGGACTATCCGCCCTCAAATAGGATATTATGGGACTATCCGCCCTAAAATAGGATATTATGGGATTATCTGCCCTCAAATAGGCTATAATGGGACTATCCGCCCTCAAATAGGATATTATGGGTCTATCCGCCCTCAAATAGGATATATTGGGTTCTATCCGCCCTCAAATAGGATATACTGGGTTCTATCCGCCCTCAAACAGGATATATTGGGTCTATCCGCCCTCAAATAGGATATTTTGGGTCTATCCGCCCTCAAATAGGATATTTTGGGTCTATCCGCCCCCAAATAGGATATTATGGGACTATTCGCCCTCAAATAGGATATCATAGGTTTTTCCACCTTCAAATAGGATATCATGGGACTATCCGCCTTCAAATAGGATATTATGGGACTATCCGCCCTTAAATAGGAAATCATGGGACTATCCGCCCTCAAATAGGATATTATGTGACTATCCGCCCTCAAATAGGATATCATGGGACTATCCGCCCTCAAATAGGATATTATGGGACTATCCGCCCTCAAATAGGATATTATGGGTCTATCCGCCCTCAAATAGGATATCATGGGACCATCCGCCCTCAAATAGGATATCATGGGACTATCCGCCATCAAATAGGATATTATGGGTTTATCCGCCCTCAAATAGGATACTATGGGTCTATCCTCCCTCAAATAGGATATCAAGGGACTATCCGCCCTCAAATAGGATATTATGGGTCTATCCATCCTCAAATAGGATATCATGGGACTATCCGCCCTCAAATAGGATATTATGGGACTATCCGCCCTCAAAATAGGATATCATGGGACTATCCGCCCTCAAATAGGATATCATGGGACTTACCGCCCTAAAATAGATATTATGGGACTATCCGCCCTCAAATAGGATATTATGGGACTATCCGCCCTCAAATAGGATATTATGGGACTATTCTCCCTCAAATAGGATATCATGGGACTATCCGCCCTCAAATAGGATATTATGGGACTATCCGCCCTCAAATAGGATATCATGGGACTATCCGCCCTCAAATAGGATATTATGGGACTATCCGCCCTCAAATAGGATATTTCGGGTTTATCCGCCCTCAAATAAGATATCATGGGACTATCCGCCCTCAAATAAGATATTATGGGATTATCTGCCCTCAAATAGGATATTATAGGACTATCCGCCCTCAAATAGGATATTATGGGTTTATCCGCCCTCAAATAGGATATTATTTTGACCCGAATGGTCCTACTTGTATAAACACTGCCAAAATATGTATTTCATAAATCATTGCCAAATGCATTTTATTTTCAAAGTTGTTGTTAAGGTCAGGAGCCCACCTGGAGAACAAGGGAATATATTTCAGTCTTTACATTTCAAGTGTGGAAGTCAGTAACCTACCAGGAGAGCGAAAGGTTACAACAAAAAATCCCCAGCATAAATCCAAATTCAAAAATCAAAAGGAATGCAGTGATGATCAATTCAAGCTTCTTAGAGAAATAATGTGAAGCCCACAAGAAGGAAATAAACAGTCCAAGTACGGCAATCAAGAGAGGCCGACGAGTGAAGTCAGAAATGAAGAAACATCAGAGGAAGCAAGTCAATAAGAAAGCAAGGCGACATGAGCAAGCCTGAAGATCTAGATAAGATTTTGTAATTCATAGACTAGTTTAGTCTGGCTTCTTATTTTCTGTGTAGCACGGTGTAATAAGGAGGGTGGTAAGCAGTAGCCGCAACAACAACAGTAACAGCAAATCATAGTCCCATGGTAGTCCCAGCTACCAAAACTTCCCGAACTGCATTGACCTGATTCCCTTTTAGCCAGGGATATGTAGGAGACCTTTTGAAGCAAAGGTTCGGTCAAATCTTTTCAAAAAATGCTTCACATGGAGTACTCCAACGGAAAATAATTGCTCGCTCACTTTATATTTGCACGAAAGCTCTTCGTGTTTTCGGACAAAGAGGGGCAGCTGTAAGCACGTGATTTTTGCCCTATATGAGAAATACTCCTAAAAACTCAAAATAAAATAGTTTTGATTTGTGTGTGATTTTGTGTTACTTTTCTTTTATTGTTTGTATTTGTCTGTGCGCGTTTGTTTGTTTAAATTAATGAAAATACAAAATATATTGCATTTGCATTTAGGATTTAATTCTACAATTAGGGGTAATTAAGTTTGCTTTAAAAAAATAGCAAAATCACAAAATATGTATTTTTGCATTTTTAGCATTTAATGTCCAATTGTGTGATTTTATTTTTAATTAAATGTTTTAACTTGTGTGTTAATTGTTGTTAAGGGTAAATTCATGTTTTTTAGTTTAATTTTGGTTTTACAATTTATTTTAGAATTTTGTTAAATTTGTTAATTAAAAGAAGAAAAAAGAAAAGAGTTAAAAAATTAAGAAAACTCGGATTGGGCCCAAATAAATTAGAAATGAAATCAGGCCCAATGCTTAAATAACCCAGTCCAAGGCCTGATCTCTCAGACGTCTCAAACGACGTCGTTTGGGCATTTCGTATCTGGCCATTGATTTGTTTCAATCAAACGGTCCAGTTCAACCCCTGTTAAGTTGAAACGACGTCGTTTCATGTATGTTTAGTCGGAGGCGTTCATCTCTATTGATCCAACGGTCCTAGGCTCCCATCACAACTCGGTCCATTTCGACCCGGGTCAACCCATTCTCACGACTTAACCAAACGACGTCGTTTCTCTTAAGTGAGAGATCTAGGCCGTCGATCTCGCTTGATCGAACGGCCAAGAACAGTCCCCCCTCCACTATATAAGCCTAATACCTACCCAGCCCCCCCCCCCCCC
>MU678084.1:0-37490 GCA_026770625.1 Nicotiana glauca
GGGGGGGGGGGGGGCAGACTTGTAGGGGCCATCCTAGAGGTAGAGGCCAGACAGGGAGAGGTCAGTTAGCTACTGCTCAGTTAGGTGGAGGCCAGCCAGCCTGCGCTCCCGCTAGATTTTATGCCTTTCCGGTTAGACCAGATGCATTGGCCTCATATGCCGTTATCACAGGTATTACTTCTGTCTACAGTAGATATGATTTAGTGCTATTTTATCCAGGGTCTACCTATTCATATGTGTCATCTCTATTTGCTCATTCCTAGATATTCCTCGTGCGTCCTTGGGTACTCCCATTCACGTGTCCACTCCTGTGGGCAATTCTGTGGTTGTGGATTGGATCCATCGGTCCTATGTGGTCACATTCTGTGGTTTTGAGACTAGAGCAGATCTTTTGTTGCTTGATATGTCCGACTTTGAGGTCATCCTGGGTATGGATTAGTTATACCCATACCACACCATCCTAGATTGCCATGCAAAGACTTTTATTTAGCAATGCCAGAGTTTCCAAGGTTGGAGTGGAAGGGTTCCTCAGTTAGTACATCTAGTCAGGTGATCTCTTTTTTGAAGGCTCGACATATGGTCAAGAAGGGTTGTTTGGCTTATCTAGCCTACGTTCAGGACACCACCGCAGAGTCTCCAATGATTGATTCAGTACAAGTAGCCCTGGAGTTCACCGATGTATTTCCTTCTAACCTTCCTAGCATTCCATCGAATCGTTATATTGATTTATGCATTGATTTGGCTCCAGGTACACAACCTATATCTATTCCACCATACCGCATGACTCCGAAAGATTTGAAGGAGCAGCTTGAGGAGTTGTTAGCAAAGGGGTTTATTACACCAAGTATGTCACCTTGGGGTGCACCAGTGTTATTTGTAAAGAAGAAGGATGGGGCCATGAGGATGCATTAATTACCATCAGTTGAATAAGGCTACCATCAAGAACAAGTACCTGTTGTCGCGCATTCATGATTTGTTTGACCAGTTGCAGGGTGCTAAGGTGTTCTCTAAGATTGGCTTGAGATCGTGGTACCATCAGTTGAAGATTCAAGACTCCGATGTTCCGAAGAATACTTTTCGTACTAGATATGATCATTATGAGTTTCTGGTGATGTCCTTTGGCTTGATTAATGACCCAATAACGTTTATGTACTTGATGAATAGGGTGTTCAGACCTTATATTTATTCTTTTGTTATTTTCTTTATTGACAACATCTTGACATACTCACGTATCCTGGGAGAGCATGAGCAACATTTGAGAGTAGTGCTTCAGACCTTCCGAGAGCAGAAACTATATGCTAAGTTCTCCAAGCGTGAGTTTTTTCTAGAGTCGGTGGCATTCTTGGGGAATATCATGTTAGGAAAGGTATTAAGATGGATCTCAAGAAGATTGAGGCAGTTTAGAGTTGGCCATGTCCTACTTCAGTGACAGAGATTAGGAGTTTCCTAGGGTTAGCAGGTTATTATCGTCGATTAGTAGAGGGCTTTTCATCTATTGCATCACCTCTTACTAGATTGACCCAGAAGGGTGCTTCTTTCTGTTGGTTCGATGATTGTGAGACAAGCTTTCAGAAGCTTAAGATATCTTTGACTTCATCATCGATTCTTTTGTTTCCTTCTAGTTCAGGGATGTATACAGTATATTACGACGCTTCAAGGGTCGGCTTGGGATGTGTGTTGATGCAGGATGGACGAGTTATTGTATATGTTTCGCGGCAGATGAAGATGCATGAGAAAAACTACCCCGTGAATGACTTGGAGTTAGCAGCAAGTGTTCATGCTCTTAAGGTATGAAGGCATTATCTGTATGAGGTGACCTATGAGGTTTACAATGATCATCGCAGCCTGCAGCATTTGTTCAAGCATATGGATCTTAATTTGAGGCATTGTAGATGGCTTGAGTAACTAAAGGATTATGATATCACCATTCTTTATCATCCGGACAAGGCAAATATGGTCGAGGATGCCCTGAATAGGAAAACAGAGAGTATGAATAGCTTGGCATTCATTTCAACGGAGGAGAGGCCACTAGCCTTGGACATTCAGTCCTCGGCTAACAGACTTGTGAGGTCGGACATCTCAGAGCCCAGCCAAGTCCTTGCATATGTTGTTGCTTAGTCTTTACTTTCGGGGAAGATCAAGGCTCGATAGTTCGATGATCTGCATTTGGCAGTTCTCAGAGAGACTATGCTATAGGGTAATGCCAAAGAGGTTTCTATTGGCGCGGATGGTGTTCCGCGACTCCAGGGTCACCTATGTGTTCCTAACATTGATAGCTTGAGGTAGAGGATTCTAGAAGAGGCACACAGTTCACGGTATTCCATTCACCCAGGTGCTATAAAGATGTATCGTGACCTGAGAAAACATTATTGGTGGCGTTGGATGAAAAAGACATAGTTGCGTATGTGGCTCGATGTTTGAATTTTCACCATGTTAAGTATGAGCACCAGAGGTCAGGTGGACTATTGTAGCAGATGCCTATACCTGAGTAGAATTGGGAGTGCATTACTATGGACTTCGTAGTCGGATTACCGCAGACATTGTGGAAGTTTGATGCGGTCTGGGTCATTGTCGACAGGTTGACCAAATCAGCACACTTTATTCCACTGGCGACTACTTATACTTCATATGGATTGGCACAGATCTACATTTGGGAGATAGTTCGGTTGCATGGTTTGTGTGATGACCCAAAAGGTCATCACTTGTTTTAGAAAAAAATTCAGTGTTCTAAGGCTTAAAAACCTCCCTTTTACCTCAACTTGATTTGCGTGCGTGGTCCAGACATATATCCGGAAAGCCTTATATGTTAAAAGATAAGAAATAGAAATTTCTAGAATTAAAAATTTTATTTTTGGTTGACTTTGGTCAACATTTTGAGCAAACATACCCGGATCCGTGTTCCGATAATCTCGAAAATGAATTCCAAGGTCCCACGCTTAGAAATCAACTTTTGAAAGAAATTGTTTTGCTGAATTATTTAAGAAATGAAGAAAAGAATTAATGTTTAAAACCATTGGTATCGGGCCCGTATTTTGGTTTCGGAGCCTGGTACAAATTTGTTATAGCATTTGAATGATAATTGTGAAATTTTGTGAAGAATGGAGTCTATTTGACGTGAGTTGGACTTTCGGTTGAGGAGTTATGAACTTTAAGTGTTCTTGATGAAAATGATGATTTTTGAGGTTTAATCCATGGTTTTACATGTTATTTTGATGATGTGATCTCATGAGTAGGTCCATACGATGTTTTAAAGTCAGTATGCACATTTGGTTTGGAGTCCCGGGCCTCGGATGAGTTTCAGGTAGGTTCCGGGATGTCTTAGGCTTAAAACATAGACGTTGCAGGTTCAGAGAAGTGCAAATCTCTGAATCCGCTAGTGTGGTCTGCATTGATTTTGTGCTGTCCGCAGTGGAGGCTTTGTGGCCGCACTCGATTTTGTGCGATCTGCACGATTCACTGGTCTGACTTCGGAAGCCTATATCTTTTGATCTACAAGGAATATTGAGATGATTTAAAAATGAAAGTTGCAGCGCTGTGTCTAGTTTCCAGAAAGATAAAGAAAATACAATTTTGACATTTGTAGAGAAGGGAATAGCCAAAATACTAAAGCATGTTATAGCAGTCAGCATGGTGAGCTCCATGACCGCACTTCTTTTTGTGCGGTCTACACAAGGGGTATGAGAGGGGTAAATTTAAACGGGATTTTCAGTTATTTTTTATTTTTCAAAATCCCAAAAACATAAAAGGCGATTTTTCGAACATCCTTTCTTCTCCGAAACATTAGTAAGTGATTTCTAACTCATTTTGTTTACTCCTTAATTTTGTTTTACGAGATTTCATCCTAGAATCTAGGGTGTTGATGGTAAAATTGGTAATTTTTGGAGAAACCTAAGAATATCAAAATTTAGGGATTTAGACCTCAAATTGAGGTCAAATTCCAAAACCAATTATATATTCCGGCTCGAGGGTGAATGGGTAATCGGGTTTTGGTCTGAATTTAGGATTTGGACCAAGCGAGTCCGGGGTTGATTTTTGACTTTTTGGGAAAAACTTTAGAAAACTTAATTCCATTCATTATATTTGATTCATTTAGCACTTATTAATATTATAAAGTATTTTGTGGCTAGATACGAGTGAGTTGGTGGTGGACTCAAGAGGTAAAGCGATAATTGAGGCTTGAATTGTGTTCGTGGCATTGAGGTAAGTGTTTGGTCAAAACTTAGCTTGAGGGATTAAGATTTGAGTCTTATTTGTTGTGTGCTAATTGATGAGTACGATATATAGGCTTGGTGACGAGTATCTATACATTGATGTCAAGCATGTCCGTGAGTCTTATATTGTAATTTTTTGACTCCGTTGTGGTTTATTGTACTTCATATGAGGATTATCACTATTGTTCCCTTGCTGGAATGTTGTTGCCATATTGTTGTTCCCTTGCCGGGAAGTTATGGTCATATTATTATTCCCTTGCGGGGATGTTGTTGTCATATTATTGTTTCTTACCGGGATGTTGTTGTTATAGTATTGTTCTCTGGCCAGGATGTGGTTGTTATAATATTGTTCCCTTGCCGGGATTCTTTTATGATTTGGTATTGATAAATGAAAAGGGAGCGGGTTGTACTCCTACAACAGTACTATATGAAAAAGGGAGCGGGTACGCCTACAACAGTACTATATGAAATGGGAGCGGGTTGCACGCCTGCAACGATACTATGTTAAATGGGAGTGGGTTGCACGCCTGCAAAGGTAACATATGAAATAGGAGCGGGTTGCACATCTGCAACGAAAACATTTAAAATGGGAGTGGGTTGCACGCATGCAACGGTAATATATGAAATGGGAGCGGCTTGCACACCTGCTATGGTAATATATGAAATGGGAGTGGGTTGCACATCTATAATAGTATTATATGAAATAGGAGCGGGTTGCACGCCTGCAATGGTATTACATGTGTACTTGTTCCTTATTTCCTTATATGTTGCTGGTATTTGATTTATGGCGTTCCTTACATTTCTCCACTATTATTTTGTTGTTACCTGCTATTCCCCGTAGCATGTTTCCCCTGTCCAACTTTAGTTGTAATTATCTGCTTCTATTTTTGCTGTATATGATTTAACTGCACAAGTTTATTTGGTAGTCTGGTCCTAGCCTCGTTACAACTTCGCTGAGGTTAGGCTAGGCACTTACCAGAATATGGGGTCGGTTGTGCTGATACTACACTTTGCACTATGTGCAGATACTGATACCGGAGCGTTTGGACCACAGTGAGGGTGCTGTCTTCAATCCACACCGGCGATCCGAGGTAGTCCTACAGTCCGCGGGCTTTGGCGTCTCCTCCTATTTTTTTCTCTATCTATTTTTACTTATTTAGAGACAGACTTATGTATTTCATTCAGACCTTGTTTGTAGTATTCTTAGATAGTCCGTGACTTGTGCACCAAATTTTGGGTAGTATTGTACTTCAAATTATGTAGCAGTCTTTGGTTAAAATATTAAGTTTCGGCTTTCGCATTTCTGATTATTTAATTTTATTCCGCTGTTTAATCGCTTATTATCTTCAATTGTTTAATATGTTTAATAAAAGGAGTAATGATTTTACAATATTTGGCTTGCCTAGCTTCAACGAGTAGGCGCTATCACGACTCCCGAGGGTGAGAAATCCGGGTTGTGACAAGTTAGTATCAGAGCTGTAGGTTACATAGGTCTCACAATTCACGGGAAAGCTTAGTAGAGTCTAAGGGATCGGTACAGAAACGTCTGTATTTATCTCCCAAAGGATACAAAGTTAGGAAAATTTCATATTTATTCTTTCCTATCGTGTCGTTTGGTTTCTTAATGATAATTTAACTTCTACTTTATTTCTCTCACGGATGGTGAGAACACGTATTGCTTTTTCAGCTGAGCAGTAGCACAGACCGATGATGGATCAACTACGTCTTCGGAGGCTTTGTGGAGTTTGGATAGGTTCACCAAGCTCTTCACTACCACTTTCAGCGGTACATCTTCAGAGATCTTCAGGATTATTTTGAGAGCCGTCATGAGGTTCTCAGGAACATGGGGATAGTGGAGACCAATGGGGTCAACTTTGCTACTTTTCGCTTGTCTGGATTTGCCAAGACTTGGTGGAGAGATTACTGTTTGGCTAGACCAGCCGTATCACCAGCTTTGACTTGGGAGAAGCTTATTCAGCTATTTCTGGAGAAGTTCCTCCCTATCACTCAGAGAGAGATCTATCGGAGGCAGTTTGAGCATCTCCAGCAAGGTTCTATGACTGTCACTCAGTATGAGACCAGATTCATCGACTTGGCCCGTCATGCTTTTATTATACTTACCACTAAGAGAGAGAGGGTGAAGATATTCATTGAGGGACTTATTCAGCCTATTCAACTTCAGATGGCTAAGGAGACATTGAGTGATATTTCTTTTTTGGAGGTGGCCAATGTGGCTAGGAAAGTTGAGATGGTTCTATCGAAGGGGGGTGTTCAGGGGTCCAATAATAGGCCTCATCATTTAGGCAGATTTAGTGGTGCCTCATCTGGAGGCAGGGATTCATATGGTATAGGCCATCCTCCTAAGCCTTTTCAGTCAGCACTTCAGGTTTCTCACGGTGCCCTACGTGGCCGTGGTTCTCACATGTAGTATTTCGATCAATAGTCTTATAATGCATCGCCAGCTCCTATCAGTGCACCTCCACTTTAGAGTTTTTAGGGTTATCAGTCCCAGTAGCCTAGGGCTTGTTTTACTTGTTAAGACACGAGGCATATTGCTAGATTTTTCCCTCGAGCACCGAGCAGTTCTCAACACCAGGGTTCCCATGCCATAGTTCAGGCACCGAGTGTTCCACTGCCTTCCTAACCAGCTAGAGGTGGGGGTAGGGGGTGCTAGAGGTGGAAGTAGAGGTATTAGAGGTAGAGCTCAGGCCGCTAGAGGTGGAGGCCAGCCAGCAGGAGCTCGTCCTAGAGATGTAGTTCAGGGTGGTGGGGCCTAGCCCCGTTGTTATGCTCTTCCAGCTAGGCCTGAGGCTGAGGCTTTTGATGTAGTTATCACAGGTATTGTTCTGGTTTGTAGCAGAGATGCTTCAGTTTTATTTGATCTAGGGTCTATATACTCCTATGTGTAATCTTATTTTGCACTATATCTGGTCTTACCTAGTGATTCCTTGAGTGCTTCTGTATATGCGTCTATACCGGTGGGTTATTCTATTATGGTAGATTGATTCTATCGTTCGTGTATAGTTATGATTGGGGGTCTTGAGACTCATGTAGATTTGTTACTATTAGACATAGTTGATTTTGATGTCATATTGGGGATGGATTAGTTTTCACCTTACCATGCTATCTTGGACTATCATGCCAAGACTGTGACCTTAGAATTGCTGAGTTTGCCTCGTTTAGAGTGGAGAGGGACTCGTAGTCATTCTACCCATAGTATTATCTCTTATGTGAAGGCTCGACATATGGTCGAAAATGGGTATTTTGCCTATTTGGCATATGTTCGTGATTCTAGTGCCGAGGTTCCTTCTATTGATTCAGTGCCTGGTGTTCGTGAGTTCCCTGAGTTGTTTCAGACCTACCGGGTATGCCACCCAATAGGGATATTGACTTTTGCATTGACTTGGCTCTGGGCACTCAGCCCATTTCTATTCCACTATATCGTATGGCCCCGCCTGAATTGAAGGAGTTGAAGGAGCAGTTGCAAGACTTGCTTGAAAAAGGCTTTATTAGACCTAGTGTCTCACCTTGGGGTGCGCTGGTGTTGTTTGTTATGAAGAATGATGGATCGATGAGAATGCGTATAGATTACCGGCAGTTGAACAAAGTTACAATCAAGAATATGTATCCATTGACGAGCATTTATGATTTGTTTCATCAGCTTAAGAGTGCCAAGGTATTTTCGAAGATTGACTTGAGATCTGGCCTAAGACAGCTTTCCGTAGTTGGTGCAGGCATTATGAGTTCTTGGTGATGTCATTCGGTTTGACAAATTCCCCAACAACTTTTATGGATATGATGAACCGAATGTTCAAGACTTACTTGGATTTGTTCGTGATAGTCTTCGTTAACGATACTTTGATCTATTCCCGCAGCCGGGAGGAACATGAACAACATCTTAGAGCGGTTCTTCAGACTGAGGGATAGTCAGTTGTATGCTATGTTTTCGAAGTGTGAGTTCTGGTTGAGTTTAGTTGCATTTCTGGGTCATGTGGTATCAGCAGAGGGTATTTAGGTTGATTTGAAAATGATAGAGGCAGTCAAGATTTGGGCTAGACCCGCATCAACTACAGAGATCCGGAGTTTTTTGGGATTAGCATGTTATTTTCGTCGGTTTGTGGAAGGGTATTCATCTATTGCAGCCCCGATGAACAGGTTGACCCAGAAGGGTGGCCAGTTCATGTGGTCAGACGAGTGTGAGGTGAGCTTTCATAAGCTCAAGACAGCTTTGACTATATCGCCAGTATTGGTTTTGCCCACAGGATCAGGGCCTTATACAGTTTATTGTGATGCATCCTATATTGGGCTTGGTGCAGTGTTGATGCAGGATGGAAAGGTCATTGCCTATGCTTCACGGCAGTTGAAGATTCATGAGAAGAACTATCCAGTCCATTATTAGGAGTTAGCAGCCATTGTTCACACGCTGAAGATTTGGAGGCACTATTTATATGACGTGTCATGTGAGGTGTTCATGGATCACAAGAGTTTGCAATAATTGTTCAAGCAGAAGGAGTTGAATTTGAGGAAGATGAGTTGGTTGGATCTATTGAAAGACTATTATATCACCATCTTATATTATCCGGGAAAGGCCAATGTGGTGGCCAATGCTTTGATTAGGAAGTCAGCCAGTCTGGGCAGTCTTGCTTTTATTCCGGTCGGTGAGAGACCGCTTGCTTTGGATGTCTAGGATTTGGAAATCAGTTTGTGAGGTTTGATATTTCTGAGCCCAGCTGTATATTAGCTTGCATAGTTGCTCGCTCTTCTTTATTAGAGAGTATCCGAGATCGGCAGTATGATGATCCTTATTTATGTGTCCTCAGAGACACGGTGCAACACAGAGATACCAAGAAAGTCACACTAGGGGATGATAGAGTTTTTAGGATGCAGGGTCGAGTTTATGTGCCTAATGTAAATAAGCTCCAGGAGTTGATTTTAGAGGAGGTCCATAGTTCCCGGTACTCTGTTCATCCGGGCGCCGCGAAGATGTATCAGGATTTGCGGTAGCATTATGGGTGGAGTAGAATGAAGAAGGACATTGTTACATATGTGGCATGGTGTTTAAATTGTCAGCAGGTTAAGTACGAGCATCAAAGGCCAAGTGGTTTGTTCCAGAAGATTGAGATTCCTGAATGGAAGTGGGAGCGTATCACTATGCACTTCGTTGTTGGACTCCCACAGACTCAGAGGAAGTTCGATGCTGTGTGGGTTATTGTTGATAGGCTGACCAAGTCAGCACATTTCATTCGTGTGGCAGTCTCCTATTCTTCCGAGAGGTTAGCTGAGATTTATATCCGGGAGATTGTTCGTCTTCATGATATGCCTGTGTCTATCATTTTAGATCGAGGTACGCAGTTTACCTCACATTTCTGGAGGGCAGTTTAGGGTGAGTTGGGCACACGAGTCGAGTTGAGCAAAGCATTCCATCCTCAAATGGATGGGCAGTCCGAGCATACCATTCAAATTTTGGAAGATATGCTCTGAGCTTGTGTTATTGACTTTGGAGGCTCGTGGGATCAGTTATTGCCTTTAACGAATTTGCTTACAACAACAACTACCAATTGAGTATCCAGATGGCTGCTTGTGAGGCTTTATATGGTAGGCGGTGTCGTTTTCCGATTGGATGGTTTGAGCCAAGAGAGGCTCGGTTATTGGGTACGGATCTGGTGCAGGATGCCTTAGACAAGGTCAAGATCATTCAGGATAGGCTTTGTACAGCTCAGTCCAGGTAAAAGAGTTATGCCGATTGTAAGGTTCGTGATTTGGAATTCGTGGTTGATGAGTGGGTATTGCTTCAGGTGTCGCCTATGAAGGGCGTGATGAGATTTGGGGAGAAGGGCAATCTTAGCCCTACGTTTATTGGCCTGTTTAAGATTCTTGATCGAGTGGGAGAGGTGGCTTACAGACTTGCATTGGTGCCGAGCTTATCAGTCGTGCATCCAGTGTTTCATGTGTCCATGCTTAGGAAGTACCACGGCGATCCATCCCACGTGTTAGATTTTAGAACTGTCTAGTTTGACAAGGACTTGTCATATGAGAAGGAGCCAGTAGCTATTATAGATTAGCAGGTTTATCAGTTGAGATCAAAGAATTTCTCTTCTGTTTGCGTTCAGTGGAGAGGTCAGCCTGCTGAAGCATCGACCTGGGAGTCCGAGTCCGATATGCGGAGTCATTATCCCTATTTTTTCCCCGACTCAAGTACTTCCTTCTTATATCCATTCGAGGATGAACAATTGTTTTAAAAGTGGAGGATGTGATGACCCAAAAGGTCATCACTTGTTTTAGAAACAAATTCAGTGTTCCTAGTATTAAAAACCTCCCTTTTACCCCACCTTGATTTTCGTCCATGGTCTGAACCTATATCCGGAAAGCCTTCTATGTGAAAAGATGAGAAATAGAAATTTCTAGAGTTAAATATTTTATTTTTGGTTGACTTTGGTCAACATTTTGAGCAAACGAACCCGAATTCGTGTTCTGATGATCTGGGAGGTCCGTTGTAAAATATGGGACTTGGGCATATGCCTGGAAATGAAATCCGAGGTCCCAAGCCTTAGGAATCAATTTTTGAAAGAAATTTGTTTGCTGAATTATCTAAGAAATGAATAAAAGAATTAATGTTTGAAACCATTGGTATCGGTTCCGTATTTTTGTTTCGGAGCCCAACACAAACTTGTTATAGTATTAGAATGATAACTGTGAAATTTGGTAAAAAATGGAGTCTATTTGACGTAAGTTGGACTTCTGGTTGAAGAGTTATGAACTTTAAGTGTTCTTGATGAAAATGATGAGTTTTGAGATTTAATCCATGGTTTTACATGTTATTTTGATGATGTGATCGCACGAGTAGGTCCATATGATGTTTTTGAGTTAGTATGTACATTTGGTTTGGAGTCCCAAGGGCTCGGGTGAGTTTCAGGTAGGTTCCGGGATGTCTGGCTTAAAACATAGATGTTGAAGGTTCAAAGAAGTGTAAATCTCCAAACGTCCGCATTGATTTTTTGCTGTCCACGGTGGGGCTTTGCTGCCACACTCGATTTTGTGTGGTCTGCACAGGTTCACTGGTCTGACTTCGGAAGCCTATATCTTTTTATCTACAAGGAAATATGAGATGATTCAAAAAAACAAGTTATAGCCCCTCGTGTCTAGTTTCCAGAAAGGTAAATAAACCAAAATTTGGACATTTGTAGAGAAATATATGGCCAAAATACTAAAGCATGTCACTGTAGTCAGCATGGTGAGCTCCGCGACTGCACTCCTTTTTGTGCTGTCCGCACAGGGGGTCTGAGAGGGGTATATTTAAATGGGATTTTCAGTTTTTTTTTTCATTTTTCAAAACCCAATAACATAAGAGGTGGTTTTTCAAACAACCTTTCTTCTCCAAAACAATAGTAAGTGATTTCTAACTCATTTTCTTTACTCCTTAACTTCTTTTTACAATATTTCATCCTAGAATCTAGGGTTTTCATGGTGGAATTGGAAATTTTGGGAAAAACCAAAGATTATCGAAATTTGGAGATTTAGACCTCAAATTGAGGTCGGATTCCAAAACCAATTATATATCCGGGCTCGGGGGCGAATCGGTAATCGGGTTTTGGTCTGAATTTTGGGTTTGGACCAAGCGGGCCCGGGGTCGATTTTTTTGGGAGAAACTTTAGAAAACTTATTTCCATGCATTAGAATTGATTCATTTAGAAATTATTAATATTATTATGTAACTTGTTGCTAGATACGAGCGAGTTGGTGGTGGACCCAAGAGGTAAAGCGATAGTTGAGGCTTGAATTGTGTTCGTGACATCGAGGTAAGTGTTTAGTCTAACCTTAGCTTGAGGGATTAGGAGTTGAGTCTTATTTGCTGTGTGCTAATTGTTGAGTACCACGTATAAGCATGGTGACGAGTGCCTATACGTTGGTGTCAAGCATGTCCGTGAGTCTTGTATTGTAATTGTTGTGACTCCGTTGTGGTTTATTGTGCTTCATATGAGGATTATCTCTATTGTTCCATTACCGGGATATTGTTGTTCCCTTGCCAGGATGTTGTTGTCATATTATTATTCCCTTGCTGAGATGTTGTTGTTATAGTATTGTTCTCTTTTTGGGATATTGTTGTTAAAATATTGTTCCCTTGCCGGCATTCATTCATGATTGCTATTGATAAATGAAAAAAAGGAGCGGGTTGCACGCCTGCAATGGTACTGTATGAAAAGGGAGCAGGTTGCACGCCTACACTGGTACTATATGAAATGGGAGCGGGTTGCACGCCTGCAACTGTAACATATGAAATGGGAGCGAGTTGCACGTTTGCATCGGTAACATATGAAATGGGAGCGGGTTGCATGCCCGCATCAATAATATACGAAATGGGAGCATGTTGAGCGGGTTGCATGCCTGCAATGGTAATATATATGAAATGGGAATGGGTTGAATGCCTACAATGGTATTATATAAAATGGGAGCGAGTTGCACGCCTGCAATGGTACTATGTGATTTGGGATCGGGTTGCATGCCTGCAACAGTATTGCATGTGTACTTATTCCTTATTTCCTTATCTTTTGCTAGTATTTGATTTATGGAGTTCCTTAGATTTCTCTACTATTATTCTGTTGTTACCTGCTATTCCCCGTAGCATGTTTTGCTCGCCCAAATTTAGTTGTAATTATCTACTTCTATTTCCGCTATATATGATTTAACTGCATAGGTCTATTTGGTTGTTTGGTCCTAGCCTCGTCACTAATTCGCTGAGGTTAGGCTAGGCACTTGCCAACACTTGGGGTCGATGTGCGGATACTACACTCTTCACTGTGTGCAGATACTGATACCAGAACATTTGGACTGTAGTGAGGGTGCTGTTTTCAGTCCACACAGGCGACCCGAAGTAGTCCTGCAGACGTCCACGAGCCTTGGCGTCTCCTCCTATCTTTTCTCTTTCTTTTTTTACTTATTCAGAGACAGAATTATGTATTTCATTCAGACCTTGTTTGTAGTATTGTTAGACAGTCCGTGACTTGTGCCATAAAATTCTGGGTAGTATTGTACTTCAAATTATGTAGTAGTGTTTGGTTGAAATATTAAATTTTGACTTCCGCATTTTCGATTATTTAATTTTATTCCACTGTTTAATCACTTATTATCTTTAATTGTTTATTATGTTTAATAAAAAGAGTAATGATTTTACAATATTTAGCTTGCCTAGCTTCCACAAGTAGGCGCCATCACGACTCCCGAAGGTGGAAAATCTGGGTCGTGATAGTTTGCCCCTTTCCATCATAACAGATAGAGGCCCTCAGTTCACTTTACATTTTTGGAGAGCTGTTCAGAGTGAGTTGGGGACTCGTGTGGAGCTCAGCACAACATTCCATCCTCAAACCAACAGACAGTAGAGCGGACATTTCAAATTTTGGAGGACATGCTTTGAGCAAGTGTGATTTACTTTAGAGGATAGTAGGATCAGTTCTTGCCTTTGCCGAGTTTGCTTACAACAACATTTACCAGTCCAGCATCAAGATGGCTCCATTTGAGGCTTTATACGGCCGACGATATCATCTCCTATCGGGTAGTTTGAGCCCAATGAGGCTAAGTTGTATGGTACAGATTTGGTGAAAGATTCCTTCGAAAAGTTAAAGTTGATTTATGAAAGGCTTCGTATAACTCAGTCCAGATAGAAGAGTTACGTGTATCAGAAGGTGCGCGATGTATCATTCATGGTCGGCGGGAATGTTCTCTTGAATGTCTCGTCGATGAAGGGTATTATGAGATTCGGGAAGAAGGGAAAGTTAAGCCTAAGGTTTATTGGCCCATTTGAGGTGTTGAGGCGAGTTGGGGAGGTTTCTTATGAGCTTGCTTTACCTCCCAGCTTATCGGGGGTTCATCCAGTTCTCACGTATCTATGATTTGGAAATATCACGCCAACTTGTCCCGTGTGTTCGACTTTAGTACTATTCAGCTGGAAGAGAGTTTGGGTTATGAGAAGGAGCCAGTGGCCATTATTGATAGGCAGGATCTCCAGTTGAGATCCAAGAGGATTTCTATGGTAAAGGTATAGTGAGGGGTCAACCAGTCGAAGAGGCGACTTGGGAGTCCGAGGAGGACATGCGGAGCAGATATCCACGCTTATTCCGCACTTTAGGTATGAATCTAAACCCGTTCGAGGACAAATATTTATTTTAGAGGTGGAGAATGTAACGACATGACTGGTCGTTTTTCTTTTTAGAACCCCGTTCGTCTAGATAAGACTTACTGTACATGCTTTTACTGATTTATGACTTGAAACGACCTCGAAATCCAGATTTGAAGGTTCCAATAGGTTCGTCTGATGATTTCAAACTTGGGCATATGTCCGAATTGAGTTCTGGATAATCCGAGAGCGTTTTGGCGCCTAATAGTGAAATTTGATTCCATAAGAATTTTTAAGTTCTTAAATATTTGGTTTGGAGCGGGATTTTGTGTTATCGAGATTCGAATGAAGTTTTGAGACCAGGAATAATTCTGTATTATCATTTAAGACTTGCGCGAAAAATTTGGTGTCAATCCGAGTAGTATAAGTGTGTTCGTCGACTTGGAAGTAAATTGAATAACTTGAAGTTTATAAATTTAATTCAATTGGTTTTCGGGGGTGATTCTTAGAGTTAGCATTGTTTCGGATGTTCCGAGGGTTCGAGCGAGTCCGTTTTATGATTTCAAACTTGTCGGTATATTCGGGCGCGGCCTAGGTTCCCCGAGCGTCAATCGAACGAGGCTCGAGTGAAGTTGAAAAATGTTGGAAGGAGTTGAAGCTCCTGGTATCTGTTATAACCGCACCTGCAGTTGGTCAGCCGCAGGTGCGAGACCGCATGAACGGTCGAGCCTTCACAGGTGCGGCCAAGGGGGAGGAGCCCAAGAACCATAGATGCGGCTCCTCTTCTGTAAAAGCGGAACTGCAGGAGCGGCAGACCGTAGAATGGGTCCCAGCCGACCTAGCCCAATTCTGCAGATGCGGACGTTCCCTCACAGAAGCGAGACCATACATGCGGTCCCCTAATCGCAGGTACAAAAATCGCTGAAGGCATTGCCTTCATTTAATACAGGAATGTGTCATTTTTGACACATTTCATTTATTTTTTGGGCGATTTGGGAGCTTCCAAAGAGGGATTTCAACCTAGCACTTGTAAGGTAAGTTACTTCTACTTAATGTGAGTTCAATACATGGTTTATGGGTAGATTAACACACAAAAATTAGTTAAAATCATGGTATTAGAGTAAAACTTAGGGTTTTGATAAAAACAAGATTGTACCACGAAATTTGTTATGAAATAAAGTAGAAATCATGTATTATGGATCCTTAGGTTATGAGTAACAAATTCCCTAAAAATTTTCCGGATTCCGGGTACGTGGCCTCGGGGATGGATTTTAGGAAACATGTATTTAGGGTTGGAAAATTACTTTAATAGTTAGAATATTAACTCCTGAGATTGTATTGACTAGTTCTTATCCAATTTAATTGGTTTTGGATTGTTCGGTTCCAAATTGAGGGTTTGAGCATGTTCTATATATTGGAAGTAAGCTTTGGAGCAAGGTGAGTCTCCTTTATAACCTCGTAAGAGGGAAATAAACCCCTAGGTGAATCTAATAAATGTATTTGATTGTCTGTGGGGGCTACGTACGTACGTGGTGAAGAGAGTCCGTACGCAACTACTATCATGCTAATTGTCCGGGTAGTTTAGGACTCGTATCATGCCATACTTGCAAATACTTATGTTCTTACTTGCTAGTGAGATCATTTAGGACATGTTAGGGGTTGAAAATAAATATAAACAAACGTATGCACTTACTTGAGAACTTGTATGAATTTATTTGACTATAAATTCTCCTTATGTGCCTTCTTCATAATAATTGATAATTGTGGATCGAGCCGATAGCCTCAGTAGAAATAGATGCATCTGTGGTTCACGCCATTTGAATCTCTAGCAGTGCACATTTATTATTGTGTTGGATCGGGCCGTACGATCTCGACATGATGTGCACATGATATTTATGTTGAAATGACTCCATGATTTACTCTGTTTAAATGCTTGAAGATCAAATTATTATATGACACGACTGAATTTGATATATCTTTTCCTTTTAAAATTTGAGATTGTTATTATATTCATACTAATCATTCTTAGTTTAAACCATGTATTTCCTCCGTTCGAATTTATGTGAACCTGTTTGACTGGGCACGGAATTTAAGAAAAAAATGGAGACTTTTGGAATTTGTGGTCCTAAACAAGTTCAAATGGGGTCCAGGAAATTTGTGTGGTTATAAAAGTCTCTCATTAAGGGTAGATTTGTAAGTTTAAGCTGAATTGTTACCAAATGTAGAAAGGGTTCATTCTTTTTGGAACGGACCAAAAAGGAGATAAGTTCACATATTGACCTTAGTAAGTGTCAAGTCGACCCCTTATCAGTACTTCTTCTAGGTTAGACTGGATACTTGCTAGGTACATATTGTTTATATTCTCATACTACGCTTCTGTACTTAATTGTACAGGATTCGAGGCAAGTGCATCTAGCTACCCTTCCAGTGCGCGTTCCTGATTCCTGATCGAGATCTCACAGTGAGCTAACCTTTCTGAGCCATTCTAAAGCATATCGGAGTCCTTTTCTTTTGTAGTTGATTATGTACCTCCTTCCCTATTTCAGGTAGGTGGATAGCGGTATTTTGTTTATTCCATTAGTTGCCCTAGTACTTGTGATACTAGTTCGTGGAACACACTATAGACTGCCATTTTGGGTTGCATTTCTATTGTTATGAAATTTGTGATTTTTGATCTGCTAAAAGTATAAGCTAAGTGAATATTGAAATTTTTTAAATAAAACAATTAAGAACCTACTAGTTAATTAGGATTGGCTTGCCTGACAACGATGTTGGGCACCATCCTGGCCTACAATGGAATTTGGTCATGACACCTCACATGAAGATGCTTACAACTCATCGAATTAGTTCTCCACATATTCAATTGTTTAGAAAATTCTTTGACTGTTACATCATTGGAAAAAAGCATTATCAATCATAATAGTGAATACCTTGCCTAATTTCCATGCAAGCAAGCAATTACCAATAACTTTCGACATCTCATCATCCTTATGACTATATAGGGATAAAATTTTGTATTTTTTTTACAACACCCAGTCTCTATCAATAAAGTGACCAGTCAGACATATATAGTTTATTCGTTGTAATGAAGTCTATGTGTTGGTGGTAATGCAAATTATTGGTTTTACATCTCTGAAATAATTCAATAGTTTTAGTCTTTCTTCACCATAAACTTGAAAATAATCCCTCGTAATTGTTCTATGGGAAGGAATATGAAACAAAGAGCTGGCAATATTATGAACTTTCTAAATCCTTTCTTTTCAACAAAACTAAAAGCTAGTTCCTTTGTAATGATCATATCAACTAAAGCCCCCTAACTAGTTCTTGATCAAATTTTCATATCATTCTCCCCTTTATTTGCCCATCTATTTTGAAAGACAATTGTGTTAGAGTACTACCAACAACATTCTCTGGCATTGTTGGACTCTTCTTTAAATGACTATTCAAGGATGTTGTTCCATTCAACCGTGAATCGGCCTTTTGATCACAACCACAATATTTACATTTCGTTGTATCAACTCCATTTTCATCTTTTAATTTTTCAAAATGATCTTAAGCTTTTGACCTAGATTGTATGGATTATTATTTTTTTGGACATTGACTAATTTCAACTGAATTTGTTGGTAAAGAAGTAGGCTCACTTTCAGTTGAACCACCTCACTAGTCTACTTTCAACTTCTGCCATCTATAGAAAATTGTATGAAAAGAGAATTAAAAAAATGTAAACAATAGAAAATGAAGTGGAAAACTAAATTCAAGTCTCTAACACCAATAATATAATGAAATAGAACACTAGAACTCTCAGAAGTTAGATCTTTGTAATTTATATTTCAACACTGAAGAAAAAATACCCATAGAAGAAGAAGAAATAGGGGATTGGCAAAGAGTAGACTAAGCAATGGCTAGTGGAGTAACAGTGAAGGCTGCCAGTTCAGTGTCAGTCGAACACAGATAAAAATCGGTAGACCTAGTCGCCACTTGCCGGTCGAAATTTGGAACTCAAGTTAGGAGTGAAGTGAAGTATTGAACCCTAAAATGAAAAATCTAATTATGAAATTAGGGGTGTTTGACTGTTGGTCTTTTATAATATTAAGGCAGAATAGACTCGTATGCACTTGTACTTGTTAGCGTTTGTCATCCCGATCCCTATACTTAAAAAAGATTCATCCAGACACTTATAGTTGTTTAGAGCCAATATTTTAAACCCCTCTCACCTCGCGTGTTCTTCAAATCTCTGATATAGATGACACATCAGTGGCAACGTCAATATTTTTGTTACACATCATTATTAATTTATTTTTTACATTATTTTAAAATTGTTCATTTCCTTTTCTTTTATTCCACCATTTACTCTATCTTCCTCCTACCTCACCATTTTTATTCTCCATTCACAAATCTTAAAGATCTCCTAATAATCACTGTGTGCGACCCCTCTTCGACCATCCTTCACCTACAAAGTTTCTTCATAGCTAACATTCTACCATAGCATCACCAATCAACCACCAAAAGCTAAACTGGCCATCAACAATGATCACCCAAAAGACCAACATCACCCAAAACTTTTTGAAATTTCACTACAACAAAACTAGAAAATAGGTTTCACCTGCCATCTTCTTTCACTATTTCTATTTCTTTTCTTTTTAAAGGCTATCTTCCAAAGTAGGGAATGAGGATGTGAGAAAAAAAATTCCCCAAATATTGACGCAAATCTGGTAGATGTTTTGGATCTATAGCGACGAGGGATGTCATTGTTTGGATGAAGATATGGTGGGAAGAGTACCGTTGCTGTGGGTTTGGGGTTAAAATGGGGGAAGCGGAGCAAACTGAAGAAGGGAGGGAGATAGAGAGGGGGGGGGTGCCTTGGTGGGTGACAGAACGTAAGAGAAAGAGAAAAATCACCTATTTAGCCTTTTCTTTCTTTTCTAATTTGATATTTTGAATTTTTCTTTTTTCTTTTTCCTTATTTTAATCATAAATTTTTTACGTTCACGCTCCTTATATGCGTAAAATACACGATTTTGTCCAGTTCAGCGATTAAGTTTCCACATAGACTTGGTCAATGGTCAGAGGGATTTAAAATATTACTTTTGAACGAGTAGAGGTGTCTAGATGAAACTTCATCAAGTTTGGGGACCGGGATGACAAAATGGCACAAGTATAAGTGTCATTTAGGCTATTCTGCCTTATTATTATTGTTACTACGTACAAGTTATTGTAAGTGGCCTGCCTTTGCCTCGTCACTACATTTTCGAGGTTAGGCTCGGCACTTACAGATTACATATGGTTAGTTGCACTTATACTACACTTTGTACTTGTTGNTTCTAATTTGATTTTTCGAATTTTTCTTTTTCTTTTTTCCTTTTTTTAATCATAATTTTTTTTACGTTCACACTCCTTATATGCGTGAAATACGCGATTTTGTCCAGTTCAGCGATTAAGTTGCCACATAGACTTGGTCAATGGTCAGAGGGGTTTAAAATATTACTTTTGAACGAGTAGAGGTGTCTAGATGAAATTTCATCAAGTTTGGGGATCGGGATGACAAAGTGGCACAAGTATAAATGCATTTAAGCTGTTTTGCCTAATATTAAAGAGTAAAGACTAACTAAAGAGTAAATTCAATTACCTTATTTACTTATTATTTTATTTGTTAATAAGGCCACTGGGTCAAAACTCCTAATTGGGCTTTCAAAGGTCCTCCATAGTGCATATGTATGTTCCAGCCCATATTAGTAATCCTATGTTTCATATATAATAGTTCAGCTTTTCGGTTAACCAAACAACCAAGGAGCCAAAATCGTGAACCGTACCAAACATCCAAATTTAAAAATTTATAAACCTCATACGATCGAATAACCGATTAAATCGAAAATGGAATAATCAAAATTTATTGTTGGATCGATTTTTTGAATTCGGCCGGTATTATGCCCACCTCTAATATAATCGGTTATTTTGGTTCATATGATGTGGTAGTATCTACATGTGTTTTGTGGCAATACTCTAAGGCTTGGTGACGTGCGTGACTTGGTTGAGTTTGGGGAATTTAGTTCTAATGGCTTGGTCATGAGCAAATGGGTCTCGTAGAGTTCTTGATGATTTCTACCACGGATTGGGATGGATATTTTCAACCGGCATGAGGAGTATGTTGCGCACTATGATTTTCTTGATCAAACAGAAGGTTTCTAGCTAATTGAGTATGTATTCTGCTGTGACTCAGGGTCGATAATGTGGTTCTCGTGTTTTAATATAATGGCATAATAGATGTGGTTGCACCTTATTGCATGTTCAAGGTCACAATTCAAATATGACGGGAAGGCCATGCATTCTTGGACAACATGGATGGTTCCGACTATTTAGATGAATGCTAGTTGTTTACCTTAAAAATGGATAACAATTAAATTTATATATGGTTTTAAGGATATGTGGATAATTCAATAAAAGTGATTAATAATGTTAGATTAAGCAAATGAAAGTCATAATAAATGGCCAAACCAATGATAATAGTGATTCCGAGCTCGGTTGATGGTTCAATGAGGAACCTGCCCTCGATTCCAAGCTTGCACTTATGAAGAACTTAAGAACAAAGATAAAAACTTTGAACGACAGAGAGAATTAAAATAAATTTCCTTGGTATGCATGGTACAATGTATGTCATGAATAATGAGCTTCCCCTTTGATTAGTAGGGGTGCTTTATCCAATGTATAATTCTAAGAAAGATAAATGTCACGCCCCGAACTCGGGCCTAGACATAACACGGCATCCGGCGCCTCACTACTTACGACTGAGTGAACCAACTAGATGGCTGAATCAACATGTGATATCATAACATACTGAATGCGAAAGATAAACTAACACATCCTGATATACTAAAAGTCTGCATGATATGAATCAAAGCGCGGAAATACTAATACAATTCTAAAACATATTTGTTGCCAACATAGCTTAATATGAAAGCCTGCAACTCTATGTAGCTGTTACTCCAGTCTATGAAGCTTTCAATGAAGTACTGAAAACACCGACTGTATGAAAATACTGAAGACTGTAAGGTAATGATAATGCCCCGAAAGAACTGGGGATCACCAAATAGATGATACGAGAATCCTAGAGCTCTGAATCGTCAATCTGTAAATCTTTTCATGCATCCTGAGATGTAGGCCCCAGGCAAAAGGAACGTCAGTACATTTGAATTGCATTGGTGTCACACCTCCTTTTTACACACCCGAAGGTAGTACAAGAGAGTTTTTTCAATTAAAGTGACATTATTCGAAATGAAATTATTTTATTTATTTCAGTTTAGAATGTCCACTTGGAATAGTTTATTTTGTGTCCCAAGTCGCCGGTTTATTTTAAATCCCAAATCGAGGAAATTTTGACTTTTTTTTTGAAGTCTGCGAACCAGAAATTCTGAATAAGGAATTTTGTTAACTCAAGGAAAGGTGTTAGGAACCCCCGGATTCCGTATTCTAGCACGATCGCTTAAATTATCATAATTGGCCTATTATCTGATTTTAATACATGTTTTAACCTATGGTTTAATTTATAACCGCTTTTATTTAATTATTTTTTAGGAAAGATTCAACGTCATCTAAAACACGTCTTGAACCACATCACATAAATGCACCTGTGGTCCACGACACATTTTATCTAACATTGTTTAGATTCGGATTTGGGTCACATTTTATGCACACTCGAGTTTAGGAAAGTAATTTTTAAATAGCACGCCTAAAGCAACTACACACTTTCAAATTTGCGAGGGCCATAGAAAATTCAAGTAAATGGCTCGCCTTGATTTCTAAGGATTCGAATATTAATTAAACGAGGGACATGCATTTTGAGATTTTATTTGGCATGGCATACCTCAATTTCAATTTTAAAGGAAAACTCGAACTAAACTTGTAGGGCCATAAACTATATCTTATTAAATATGGCACGACTCAAATGTACTTTAAGAATCTAATTAATTAATTAGGGAAGGCTTAATGGGATTCTAATTATTTTTAGCTAAAGATTCGACCTATTAATTAACTAATAAGAATCACATTAAAAGACCAATTGTCTAAAGGAAAACTGCTACAACGACAGCAGACTAAATGAACCCATTTGTAAATGCCTTCCGGTTTGGCCCAACGAGCCCAATTCTTGATGAGGAAGGACGGCCAAGGGCATAGAACATGCAAAATGAATGTGAGATTGAAGATCATTAACTGGGCCAGCATTGGGCCCAACTTTCAGAATCGAATAATTGTATAAAATCAATGAAATGCATTAACCAAGACCATAAGAAACATGAAATTGAACTAATAATTTACTTCTGAATTTTAACTATTTTAGTACCATTCGAATAGCTGAACGTTCCACCCTTTAAAAATATACTCATGAGAAAATCAAGAATAAATTAGTATAGCCTCTACTCTTAAGGTGATATGCTAACCACAACACATACCGTCTTTCACAACCAACAAACTCAAAGCTCAAACGTTTTGCAAGATTTAACCATCATTTCACAAGGTATTGCAACTGAACTGATTATGCAGAAATCTCACATAAGACTCATAAGCAAACTACTCTTAACATGTGTAGATGATCAATATCGCAAAAAACAACTTTATTTCCCAACAAAATCATCATAGCAATACTAGAACCACTCACAGTACCCTTCAAATAGCAAACTACACTAGTCATCTTGCAAGTTCAACATGAAATCTACACCAAGGATAAATGCTGACCCTCAACCGAATAAAGCGAGTCATGCAACTGAAATAAACCTTCAGCTGTAGTATCTATTCTGTCCCAAATTAACACAAGAATACTAAACTCCACTATCCCAAACCAAAAATTAATTAAAAGGTACAGTGAACCCGCCTGTTAAAAACATCATACAATGAGGACATATAAACTGAATTCATAGCTAAAGTTGAGGACATGCTTCAAATTATACTTTTTATTTCATGCTTCAAATCTAACTTCAACATTCAGTAGATCTTGGGAATAGGTACCTGAATACAACCAAACAAAAAATAGAACAAAGTTTGAGATTAGGAGGAAACAACAGCAAGAGCTCAACCAAAAAGGAAGCAGCAGCAGAATCAACTAAAAAACCCCAGCAATGAAAACAGTAGTGAAACCAGCTTACAACCCGAACTTTAAAGATCCAAAACTCAACCCATTTCGACCAAAATGCAATACTTTGTCATTTTCTATAGTTTTAACTAAGCAATGAGGATCAGAAACAAAAAACCAAGAAAACGTTGGGTAGTTTTCAACAAGAAATTGCAGGGAATTCAGCAATATTTCAAAGTGCCAGCCGTTTCAGTTTTTAGGAGTTTTTTTATTTCAAAAATCTGACCTGCTATTGAAGAAAAAGTGCCTTTATAGGCAAGTCTTAGGATCTGCAGAAATGAGCTAAGTTTTTGCACCTAAAGCCTTTTCAAATTTTTATTTTTACTTAGATACCCTTAGTGCAAAAATCAGTTTTCACTTAAGTCCCAAAAGGCAGCTTCCTAAATCAGTTATTAGAGATTCTCGTAGCCTAAATTTCTAAACTACCCCTTAAGAACCCTATTTTTACCCTTGAAGCCAAACAGATATGGGTCAAATTGACCCAATTCAAAATGTTATAGGTCTGTAAATCCGGGTTTTGGGCTTCGAATTTTCAAGGTCTGAGTCTAATTAAACTCAAACAAACCCAAACAACCCAAAAACTTGCAGAGTCCAAAAATTCTGAAACCTGAGCCCTCCAAAGAAAAAGCAGAGACAGGAAATTCCAACCATGTACAAAAAATTTAAACCAGAAATAAAATACTAGCTAAACAAGTCTAAGATTAACATGCAAACATGGACAGTTTGAAGAAAAATAGAAGAAAATGGAGAAGATGAATCACAAAAATAAAAGAAAGAACAGAAGAAGATGACAAGAGAATAAAAGTAAAAATTAAATATCGAAATATAAAGAAAAAAATACCTAAAAATGTCTCAGACCAGTAAAGAATTGAGTCGAGTATTCAAATCTTTCAATTTTTTGCCAAGTTTAATGTTAATCGTGTGCTCTTATCAAGAACAGACGAATAAAATTAACTTAAACCTTAAATTTTAACGGAAATATCGATTTGGGGATTTGGGAATTTTAGGGTTCAACTTTCAATTTACGATTCGAAGAGTCTGGGACAGTTCGAGGGCAAAAGGTTATGGACTTGGTGTAAGGGGGTTATGGGGTTCTATGGTATAGATTTAGGGTGGTTTGGGACGGCGCCGCCACTGGAGAGGGTGGAGGATTTGAGGACGGTGCTCTAGGGTTCATGGTCTGAAAGGGGAGAGATGGGGTGAGAGACGGAGAATGAGAGAAATGATTTGGGGAGGGGTGTTGGTCTCATTCAGACACTTATATGTGATGGGTTCGACCAGTTCCGGGCTGTTGGATTGATGAGATCCAACGGCTGAGATTAACTTGGGTAAAACAGGGTCATTTGGATTATGTGGGGGTTGGGCCGGGTGTGACATGGATCCTGGGCTGGTTTAAACGGGTTTCAGGGTGTAATTGAATTGGGCTTGGGAATTTAAATCGACTTGGCCCAAAATCTGATCCTTCTCATTCTTTTTCCATTTCTATTTTATTTAAAAAAACACCCTTTTTTTTTTTCAAAATTAAACATAAACATATAAATTAATTCCTAACACAAATTATCCTACCAAAATAAATTAATTAACTCTAAATAAATATTATCACAAATAATTAGATATTAAATTAAAATAAAAACTACCAAAATTAGAATTCAAAAATTAAAAATGCAAACATGAGTTATTTTTTGTGATATTGTCCATTTTTGTAAAATACTAATTTACTAATTAATCTAAAATGTAAAACTAAATCCTAAATGCAAATGCAATGTATTTTTATATTTTTCTGAATTAAATAAAATTAAGCATGCACACAAAAATGCAATTGATCGGGAAAATTCAACAATAATTCCTAAAAATAACAAATAATTAAAGAAAAAAAATTAAATTTTGGAATTCTGTAGGAGTAATTCATGTGAGGCAAAAATCACGTGCTTACAGCTGCCCCTCTTTGCTCAGAGACACGAAGGGTTTTTGGGCAAAGATAAAATGAGCAACTATGAGGGATTTTTGCCCATTTGACAGTCCATGAGAAGCACTTTGAAAAGAGTCTGACCGAACCTTGCTTCAAAGGTTGCCTACATATCCTTGGCTATAAAGGAATTAGGTCAGTGTAGTTCTGGAAGTTTTGGTAGCTGGGACTGCCGGGAAGCTGTGATTTCACTGTTGCTGCTGCTGCTACTGCTTGCTGAACTCCTTATTACACAAAAAATGGAAAGTAAAAAGCTAAACTAGCTAAGTCTATCAATTACGAGTTACAAGATTCCTATCTATAAATCTCTTGAAGCTTGATCTTGAATCTTAGCTGGTTCTTGCTGTGGATTCCGATCTGAATCTATCTTAGCTGGTTCTTGATGTGGATTCCGATCTGAATCTTGATGCTCGTCAGCTGTAGGTGCTGGTTCCTTCTTCAGCTTTGGATTAATGCAGGACATGCGAATCTTGTGACTTAAATCATATCTTGAGCACTCTGCATCTTTCTCCGCTTCAACCTTTGAGTTCACTTCTTTTTTGCTCTTTTTATTCCTTTCTTTATTCTGGATTGAGAATCATTCTTTTGGTCATCCTGAATCCTGTGCCTCGAGGTCAGAACTACTCAGACACCAAAATAAACAAACGAACGAAATATTTTTTCCCCAGTTTTCACTAGGTAAATTTCGTGAGTTATTTATACCTAAGATCTAAACCATTTTAATTGAAAGCGATAAAATAAGGATGGTTTGTATTTTAAAGGAAAAAAGAGTGACTAGAAAATGGAGGCACTATGTCTGAAAAATCTCAACACAGGGATTGGAGCTCTAATGTTGGCAAAAAGGCGACTAGGGAATGGAGGCCCTATGTCTAGAATTCTCAATTCGGGGATTGGAGACCTAATGTTGGCAATAAAGGCGACTAGGGAATGGAGGCCCTATGTCTAAAATTCTCAACTCATGGATTGGAGCCCTAATATTGGCAAAAAAGGCGACTATGGAATGGAGTTCCTACGTCTAAAATTCTCAACTCAGGGATTGGAGCCCTAATGTTGGCAAAAAAAGGCGACAAGGGAATGGAGGCCCTATGCATAAAATTCTTAACTCAGGGATGGGAGCGCTACTGTTGGAAAAAAAGGCGACTAGGGAATGGAGGCCCTATGTCTAAAATGCTCAACTTAGGGATTGGAGCCCTAATGTTGGCAAAAAAGACGACTAGGGAATGGATGCCCTATGTCTAAAAATCTCAACTCTAGGATTGGCGCCCTAATGTTGGCAAAAAAAAGGCGAATAGATAATGGAGGCCCTATGTCTAAAATTCTCAACTCAGGGATTAGAGCCCTAATGTTGGCAAAAAAGGTGACTAGGGAATGGAGGCCCTATGTCTAAAATTCTCAACTCAGGGATTAGAGCCCTAATGTTGGCAAAAAAGGTGACTAGGGAATGGAGGCCCTATGTCAAAAATTCTCAAATCAGGGATTGGAGCCCTAATGTTGGCAAAAAAGTGACTAGGGAATGGATATCCTACGTCTAAAAATCTTAACTCAGGGATTGGACCCCTAATGTTGGCAAAAAAAACGACTAGGGATTGGAGCACTAATGTTGGAAAAAAGGCGACTAGGTAATGGAGACCCTATGTCTAAAATTCTCAACTCACGGATTGGCGCCATAATGTTGACAAAAAAGGCGACTAGGGAATGGAGGCCCTATGTCTAAAATTCTCAACTCTAGGATTGGAGCCATAATATTGGCAAAAAAGGCGACTAGGGAATGGAGGCCCTATGTCTAAAATTCTCTCTTTTGTGATTAAAGACCTAATGTTACCAAAAAGGTGACTAGGGAATGGAGGACCTATGTCTAAAAATCTCAACTCAGGGATTGGAGCCCTAATGCTGGAAAAAAGAAGGGGACTAGGGAATGGAGGCCCTATGTCTAAATTTCTCAACTGAGGGACTCGAGCCCTAATGTTGGCTAGAAAGGTGATTAGGGAATGGAGGCCCTATGTCTAAAATTCTCAACTCAGGGATTGGAGCCCTAATGTTGGCAAAAGGGCAATTAGGGAATGGAGGCCTTATGTTTAAAAATTCCAACTCAGGAATTGGAGCCCTAATGTTGGCAAATAAGGCGACTAGGGAATGGAGGCCCTATGTCTAAAATTCTCAACTTAGGTATAGGAGCCCTAATGTCGGCGAAAAGGTGACTAGGGAATGGAGGCCCAATCTCTAAAATTCTCAACTCAGGGATTGGAGCCCTAATGTTGGCAAAAAAGATGACTAGGGAATGGAGGCCCTATGTCTAAAATTCTCAACTCAGGGATTGGAGCCCTAATGTTGGCAAAAAAGGTGACTGGGGAATGGAGACTCTACGTCTAAAAATCTCAACTCAGGAATTGGAGCCCTAATGTTGGCAAAAAATGCGACTAGGGATTGGAGCACTAATGTTGGAAAAAAAGGCGACTAGGTAATGGAGACCCTATGTCTAAAATTCTCAACTCAGGGATTGACGCCTTAATGTTGGCAAAAAAGGTGACTAGGGAATGGAGGCCCTATGTCTAAAATTCTCAACTCTGGGATTGGAGCCGTAATATTGGCAAAAAGGCGACTAAGGAATGGAGGCCCTAAGTCTAAAATTCTCTCTTTTGGGATTAAAGCCCTAATGTTGCCAAAAAGGTGACTAGGGAATGGAGGACCTATGTATAAAAATCGCAACTCAGGGATTGGAGTCCTAATACTGGAGAAAAGAAGGCGACTAGGGAATGGAGGCCCTATGTCTAAATTTCTCAACTGAGGGATTGGAGCCCTAATGCTGGCAACAAAGGTGATTAGGGAATGGAGGCCCTATGTCTAAAATTCTTAACTCAGGGATTGGAGCCCTAATGGTGGCAAATGGGCAACTAGGGAATGGAGGCCTTATGTCTAAAAATTTCAACTCAGGAATTAGAGCCCTAATGTTGGCAAATAAGGCGACTAGGGAATGGAGGCCCTATGTCTAAATTCCTCAACTCAGGAATAGGAGCCCTTATGTCGGCAAAAAGGTGACTAGGGAATGGAGGCCCCATGTCTAAAATTCTCAACTCAGGGAATGAAGCCCTAATGTTGGCAAAAAAGCGACTCGGGAATGAAGGCGCCATGTCTAAAATTCTCTACTCAGGGATTGGAGCCCATGTATTGGCAAAAAATGAGACTAGGGAATGGAGGCCCTATGTCTAAAATTTTCTACCCAGGGATTGGAGCCCTAATGTTGATAAAAGAAGCGACTAGGGAATGGAGGCCCTATGTCTAAAATTCTCAACTTATGGATTTAGGCCCTAATGTTGGTCAAAAAAAGGCGATTTGGAAATGGAGGCCCTGTGTCTAAAATTCTCTACCCAGATATTGGAGCGCTAATGTTTGTAAAAAAAGCGACTAGGGAATGGAGGCCCTATGTCTAAAATTCGCAACTCAGGGATTTGGGCCCTAATGTTGGCAAAAAAAGTCAACTAGGGAATGGAGGCTCTGTGTCAAAAATTCTCAACTCAGGGATTTGAGACCTAATGTAGGCAAAAAAGGCGACTAGGGAATGGAGGCCCTATGCCTAAAAATCTCAACACAGGGATTGGAGCCCTTATGATGGTAAAAAAGGATGACTAGATAATGGAAGCCCTATGTCTTAAAATCGCAACCCAGGGATTGGAGTCCTAATATTGGCAAAAGAAAGGCGACTAGACAATGGAGGCCCTATGTCTAAAATTCTCAACTCAGGGACTGGAGCCCTAATGTTGGCAAAATGGCGACAAGGGAATGGATGCCTTATGTCTAACAATTTCAGCTCAGGAATTGGAGCTCTAATGTTGGCAAATAAGGCGACTAGGGAATGGAGGTACTATGTCTAAAATTCTCAACTCAGGGATTGGAGCCCTAATGTCGGCAAAAAAGTGACTAGGGAATGGAGGCCCCATGTCTAAAATTCTCAACTCAGGGATTGGAGCCCTAATGTTGTCAAAAAGGCGACTCGAGAATGAAGGCCTCATGTCTAAAATTCTCTACTCAGGGATTGGAGCCCTTGTGTTGCATAAAAGGTGACAAGGGAATGGAGGCCCTATGTCTAAAATTCTCTACCCAGGGATTGGAGCCCTAATGTAGGTAAAAAAAAGCGACTAGGGAATGGAGGCCCTATGTCTAAAATTCTCAACTCAGGGATTTGGGACCTAATAAGGCGATTAGGAAATGGAGGCCCTATGTCTAAAATTCTCTACCCAAGTATTGGATTGCTAATTTTGGTAAAAAATAGAGACTAGGGAATGGAGGCTCTATGTCTAATTGTCTAAACTCTGGGATTGGGGCCCTAATGTTGGCAAAAAAAGGCAACTAGGGAATTGATGCTTAGTGTCAAAAATTCTCAATTCAAGGATTGGAGCCCTAATGCTTGCAAAAAGGCGACAAGGGAATGGAGGCCATTTGTTTAAAATTCTTAACTCATGGATTGGAGCCTTAATGTTGGCAAAAAAGGCGACTAGGGAATGGAGGCCCTATGCCTAAAAATCTCAACTCAGGGATGGGAGCTCTAATGATGGCAAAAAAAAGGCGACTAGATAATGGAGGCCCTATGTCTTAAAATCTCAACTCAGGGATTGGAGCCCTAATATTGGCAAAAGAAAGGAGACTAGACCATGGAGGCCTTACGTCTAAAATTCTCAACTCTGGGATTGAAGCCCCAGTGTTGGCAAAAAAGGTGACTAGGGGATGCAGGCCCTTTGTCTCAAATTCTCAACTCAGGGATTGGAGCCTTAATGTTGGTAACAAAGGAGACTAGGGAATGGAGACCCTATGTCTAAAATTCTCAACTCAGGGATTGGAGCCCTAATGATGGCAAAAAAGGCAAATAGCGAATGGAAGCCATATGTCTAAAATTCTCAACTCAGGGATTGGAGCCCTAATGTTGACAAAAAGGAGACTAGGGAATGAAGGCCCTATGTCTAAAATTCTCAACCTAGAGAATGGAGCCCTAATGTTGGCAAAAGGGCAACTAGAGAATGCAGGCCCTATGTCTAAAATTCTCAGCTCAGGGATTGGAGCACTAATGTTAGCAAAAAGGGAGACTAGGGAATGGAGACCCTATTTCTAAAAATCTCAACTCAGGGATTGGAGCCCTAATGTTGGCAAAAAAGGCGACTAGGGAATGGAGGTCATATGTCTAAAATTCGCAACTCAGGGATTGGAGCACTAATGTTGGAAAAAAGGCGACAAGGGAATGGAGGCCATATGTCTAAATTTCTCAACTCAGAGATTAGAGCCTTAATGTTGGCAAAAATGTGACTAGGGAATGGATGCCCTATGTCTAAAATTCTCAACTCAGGGAATGAAGCCTTAATGTTGGCAAAAAAGGCGACTAGGTAATGGAGGCCCCATACATAAAAATGTCAACTCGGGGATTGGGGCCCTAATGTGGGCAAAAAAGGTGACTAGGGAATGGAGGCCCTATGTATAAAAATCTCAACTCGGGATTGGGGCCCTAATGTGGGCAAAAAAAGCGACTATGGAATGGAAGCCCTACGTATAAAAATCTCAACACAGGCGCATCTAGGGAATGGAGGCCCTTTGTCTAAAATTCTCAACTCAGGGGTTGGGGCCCTAATGTTGGCAAAAAAGTCGACTAGGGAATGGAGACCCTATTTTAAAATTCCCAACTCAGGGATTGGAGCCCAAATGTTGGCAAAAAGGCGACTAGGGAGAAGAGGCCATATGTCTAAAATTTTTTACTCAGGGATTGGAGCCCTAGGGTTGGCAAAAAGGCGACTAGGGAATGGAGGCCCTACGTCTAAAATTCTCGACTTAGGGATTGGAGCCCTAATATTGGCAAAATGGCGACTAGGGAATGGAGGACCTATGTCTAAAATTCTCAACTCAGGGATTGGAGCCTTAATGTTGGCAAAAAAGGCGACTAGGGAATGGAGACCCTATGTCTAAAAATCTCAACTCATGGATTGGAGCCCTAATGTTTGCAAAAAGGTGACTAAAGAATGGAGACCATATGTCTAATATTCTCAAATCAAGGATTGGAGCCCTAATGATGGCCATAAAAAAGGTGACTAGATAATGGAGGCCCTATGTCTTAAAATCTCAACTCAGGGATTGGAGCCCTAATATTGGCACAAGAAAGGCGACTAGACATTGGAGGCCTTATGTCTAAAATTCTCAACTCAGGAATTGGAGCCCCAATGTCGGCAAAAAAGGTGACTAGGAAATGGAGGCCCCATGTGTAAAATTCTCAACTCAGGGATTGGAGCCCTAATGTTGGCAAAATGGCGACTCGGGAATGAAGGCCCCATGTCTAAAATTCTCTACTCAGGGAATGGATCACTTGTTTTGGCATAAAAGGTGACTAGGGAATGGAGTCCCTATGTCTAAAATTCTCTACCCAGGGATTGGAGCCCTAATGTTGGTAAAAAGCGACTAGGGAATGGAGGCCCTATGTCTAAAATTCTCAACTCAGTGATTTGGGCCCTAATGTTGGTATAAAAATAGGCGATTAGGAAATGAAGGCCCTATGTCTAAAATTCTCTACCTAGAGATTGGAGCCCTAATATTGGCAAAAGAAAGGAGACTAGACCGTGGAGGCCTTACGTCTAAAATTCTCAACTCAGGGAATGGAGCCTTAATGTTGGCAAAAAGGCGACTCGGGAATGGAGGACCTATGTCTAAAATTCTCTACCTAGAGATTGGAGCCCTAATATTGGCAAAAGAAAGGAGACTAGACCGTGGAGGCCTTACGTCTAAAATTCTCAACTCAGGGAATGGAGCCTTAATGTTGGCAAAAAGGCGACTCGGGAATGGAGGACCTATGTCTAAAATTCTCTACCTAGAGATTGGAGCCCTAATATTGGCAAAAGAAAGGAGACTAGACCGTGGAGGCCTTACGTCTAAAATTCTCAACTCAGGGAATGGAGCCTTAATGTTGGCAAAAAGGCGACTCGGGAATGGAGGACCTATGTCTAAAATTCTCTACCTAGAGATTGGAGCCCTAATATTGGCAAAAGAAAGGAGACTAGACCGTGGAGGCCTTACGTCTAAAATTCTCAACTCAGGGAATGGAGCCTTAATGTTGGCAAAAAGGCGACTCGGGAATGGAGGACCTATGTCTAAAATTCTCTACCTAGAGATTGGAGCCCTAATATTGGCAAAAGAAAGGAGACTAGACCGTGGAGGCCTTACGTCTAAAATTCTCAACTCAGGGAATGGAGCCTTAATGTTGGCAAAAAGGCGACTCGGGAATGGAGGACCTATGTCTAAAATTCTCTACCTAGAGATTGGAGCCCTAATATTGGCAAAAGAAAGGAGACTAGACCGTGGAGGCCTTACGTCTAAAATTCTCAACTCAGGGAATGGAGCCTTAATGTTGGCAAAAAGGCGACTCGGGAATGGAGGACCTATGTCTAAAATTCTCTACCTAGAGATTGGAGCCCTAATATTGGCAAAAGAAAGGAGACTAGACCGTGGAGGCCTTACGTCTAAAATTCTCAACTCAGGGAATGGAGCCTTAATGTTGGCAAAAAGGCGACTCGGGAATGGAGGACCTATGTCTAAAATTCTCTACCTAGAGATTGGAGCCCTAATATTGGCAAAAGAAAGGAGACTAGACCGTGGAGGCCTTACGTCTAAAATTCTCAACTCAGGGAATGGAGCCTTAATGTTGGCAAAAAGGCGACTCGGGAATGGAGGACCTATGTCTAAAATTCTCTACCTAGAGATTGGAGCCCTAATATTGGCAAAAGAAAGGAGACTAGACCGTGGAGGCCTTACGTCTAAAATTCTCAACTCAGGGAATGGAGCCTTAATGTTGGCAAAAAGGCGACTCGGGAATGGAGGACCTATGTCTAAAATTCTCTACCTAGAGATTGGAGCCCTAATATTGGCAAAAGAAAGGAGACTAGACCGTGGAGGCCTTACGTCTAAAATTCTCAACTCAGGGAATGGAGCCTTAATGTTGGCAAAAAGGCGACTCGGGAATGGAGGACCTATGTCTAAAATTCTCTACCTAGAGATTGGAGCCCTAATATTGGCAAAAGAAAGGAGACTAGACCGTGGAGGCCTTACGTCTAAAATTCTCAACTCAGGGAATGGAGCCTTAATGTTGGCAAAAAGGCGACTCGGGAATGGAGGACCTATGTCTAAAATTCTCTACCTAGAGATTGGAGCCCTAATATTGGCAAAAGAAAGGAGACTAGACCGTGGAGGCCTTACGTCTAAAATTCTCAACTCAGGGAATGGAGCCTTAATGTTGGCAAAAAGGCGACTCGGGAATGGAGGACCTATGTCTAAAATTCTCTACCTAGAGATTGGAGCCCTAATATTGGCAAAAGAAAGGAGACTAGACCGTGGAGGCCTTACGTCTAAAATTCTCAACTCAGGGAATGGAGCCTTAATGTTGGCAAAAAGGCGACTCGGGAATGGAGGACCTATGTCTAAAATTCTCTACCTAGAGATTGGAGCCCTAATATTGGCAAAAGAAAGGAGACTAGACCGTGGAGGCCTTACGTCTAAAATTCTCAACTCAGGGAATGGAGCCTTAATGTTGGCAAAAAGGCGACTCGGGAATGGAGGACCTATGTCTAAAATTCTCTACCTAGAGATTGGAGCCCTAATATTGGCAAAAGAAAGGAGACTAGACCGTGGAGGCCTTACGTCTAAAATTCTCAACTCAGGGAATGGAGCCTTAATGTTGGCAAAAAGGCGACTCGGGAATGGAGGACCTATGTCTAAAATTCTCTACCTAGAGATTGGAGCCCTAATATTGGCAAAAGAAAGGAGACTAGACCGTGGAGGCCTTACGTCTAAAATTCTCAACTCAGGGAATGGAGCCTTAATGTTGGCAAAAAGGCGACTCGGGAATGGAGGACCTATGTCTAAAATTCTCTACCTAGAGATTGGAGCCCTAATATTGGCAAAAGAAAGGAGACTAGACCGTGGAGGCCTTACGTCTAAAATTCTCAACTCAGGGAATGGAGCCTTAATGTTGGCAAAAAGGCGACTCGGGAATGGAGGACCTATGTCTAAAATTCTCTACCTAGAGATTGGAGCCCTAATATTGGCAAAAGAAAGGAGACTAGACCGTGGAGGCCTTACGTCTAAAATTCTCAACTCAGGGAATGGAGCCTTAATGTTGGCAAAAAGGCGACTCGGGAATGGAGGACCTATGTCTAAAATTCTCTACCTAGAGATTGGAGCCCTAATGTTGGCAAAAAAGGTGACTAGGGGATGCAGGCCCTTTGTCTCAAATTCTCAACTCAGGGATTGGAGCCTTAATTTTGGTAACAAAGGAGACTAGGGAATGGAGACCCTATGTCTAAAATTCTCAACTCAGGAATTGGAGCCCTAATGATGGCAAAAAAGGCAAATAGCGAATGGAAGCCATATGTCTAAAATTCTCAACTCAGGGATTGGAGCCCTAATGTTGACAAAAAGGAGACTAGGGAATGAAGGACCTATGTCTAAAATTCTCAACCTAGAGATTGGAGCCCTAATGTTGGCAAAAGGGCAACTAGAGAATGCAGGCCCTATGTCTAAAATTCTCAACTCAGGGATTGGAGCACTAATGTTAGCAAAAAGGGAGACCAGGGAATGGAGACCCTATTTCTAAAAATCTCAACTCAGGGATTGGAGCCCTAAAGTTGGCAAAAAAGGCGACTAGGGAACGGAGGTCATATGTCTAAAATTCGCAACTCAGGGATTGGAGTACTAATGTTGGCAAAAAGGCGACAAGGGAATGGAGGCCATATGTCTAAATTTCTCAACTCAGAGATTAGAGCCTTAATGTTGGCAAAAAAGGCGACTAGGTAATGGAGGCCCCATACATAAAAATGTCAACTCAGGGATTGCGGCCCTAATGTGGGCAAAAAAGGCGACTAGGGAATGGGGGCCCTATGTATAAAAATCTCAACTCAGGGATTGGGGCCCTAATGTGGGCAAAAAAAGCGACTAGGTAATGGAAGTCCTATGTATAAAAATCTCAACTCAGGCGCATCTAGGGAATGGAGGCCCTTTGTCTAAAATTCACAACTCAGAGGTTGGGGCCCTAATGTTGGCAAAAAAGTCGACTAGGGAATGGAGACCCTATTTTAAAATTCCCAACTCAGGGATTNGGGTTTGGGCCCTAATGTTGGCAAAAAAGTCGACTAGGGAATGGAGACCCTATTTGAAAATTCTCAACTCAGGGATTGGAGCCCAAATGTTGGCAAAAAAGGCGACTAGGGAGAAGAGGCCATATGTCTAAAAATTTTTACTCAGGGATTGGAGCCCTAGGGTTGGCAAAAAGGCGACTAGGGAATGGAGGCCCTATGTCTAAAATTCTCGACTCAGGGATTGGAGCCCTAATATTGGCAAAATGACGACTAGGGAATGGAGGACCTATGTCTAAAATTCTCAACTCAGGGATTGGAGCCCTAGGGTTGGCAAAAAGGCGACTAGGGAATGGAGACCCTATGTCTAAAATTCTCGACTCAGGGATTGGAGCCCTAATATTGGCAAAATGGAGACTAGGGAATGGAGGACCTATGTCTAAATTTCTCAACTCAGGGATTGGAGCCTTAATGTTGGCAAAAAAGGCGACTAGGGAATGGAAACCTTATGTCTAAAAATCTCAACTCATGGATTGGAGCCCTAATGTTTGCAAAAAAGTGACTAAAGAATGGAGACCATATGTCTAATATTCTCAAATCAGGGATTGGAGCCCTAAAGTTGGCAAAAAGGTTACTAGGGAATGGAGGCCCTATATCTAAAATTCTCAACTCAGGGATTGGAGCCTTAATGTTGGCAAAAAAGGCGACTAGGTAATGGAGGCCTTATGTCTAAAATTCTAAACTCAGGTATTGGAGCCCTAATGTCGGCAAAAAGGTGACTAGGGAATGGAGGCCCCATGTGTAAAATTCTCAACTCAGGGATTGGAGCCCTAATGTTTGCAAAAAGGTGACTAAAGAATGGAGACCATATGTCTAATATTCTCAAATTAGGGATTGGAGCCCTAATGATGGCCATAAAAAAGGTGACTAGATAATGCAGGCCCTATGTCTTAAAATCTCGACTTAGGGATTTGAGCCCTAATATTGGCACAAGAAAGGCGACAGACAATGGAGGCCTTATGTCTAAAATTCTCAACTTAGGGATTGGAGCCCCAATGTTGGCAAAAAAGGTGACTAGGGAATGGAGGCCCCATGTGTAAAATTCTCAACTCAGTGTTTGGAGCCCTAATGTTTGCAAAATGGCGACTCGGGAATGAAGGCCCCATGTCTAAAATTCCCTACTCAGGGAATGGATCACTTGTGTTGGCATAAAAGGTCACTAGGGAATGGAGTCCCTATGTCTAAAATTCTCTACCCAGGGATTGGAGCCCTAATGTTGGTAAAAAAGCGACTAGGGAATGGAGGCCCTATGTCTAAAGTTCTCAACTCAGTGATTTGGGCCCTAATGTTGGTATAAAAATAGGCGATTAGGAAATGGAGGCCCTATGTCTAAAATTCTCTACCCAGATATTGGAGCGCTAATGTTGGTAAAAAAAGCGACTAGGGAATGAAGCCCCTATGTCTAAAAGTTTCAACTCTGGGATTTGGGCCCTAATGTAGGCAAAAAAAGGCGACTAGGGAATTGAGGCTCTGTGTCAAAAATTCTCAACTCAGGGATTGGAGCCCTAATGTTGGCAAAAAGGCGACTAGGGAATGGAGGCTCTTTATCTAAAATTCTTAACTCATGGATTGGAGCCCTACCGTTGGCAAAAAAGGCTACTAGGGAATGGAGGCCCAATGCCTAAAAATCTCAACTCATGGATTGGAGCCCTAATGATGGCCATAAAAAAGGTGACTAGATAATGGAGGCCCTATGTCTTAAAATCTCAACTCAGGGATTGGAGCCCTAATATTGTCACAAAAAAGGCGACTAGACAATGGAGGCCTTATGTCTAAAATTCTCAACTTAGGGATTGGAGCCCCAATGTTGGCAAAAAGGGTGACTAGGGAATGGAGGCCCTTTGTCTCAAATTCTCAACTCAGGGATTGGAGCCTTAATGTTGGTAACAAAGGAGACTAGGGAATGGAGACCCTATGTCTAAAATTCTCAACT
>MU678084.1:50392-83070 GCA_026770625.1 Nicotiana glauca
AATGGAGACCCTATGTCTAAAAATCTCAACTCATGGATTGGAGCCCTAATGTTTGCAAAAAAGGCGACTAGAGAATGGAGACCATATGTCTAATATTCTCAACTCAGGGATTTGATCCCTAAAGTTGGAAAAAATGTTACTAGGGAATGGTGGCCCTATGTATAAAATTCTCAACTCAGGGATTGGAGCCTTAATGTTGGCAAAAAAGCCGACTAGGTAATGGAGGACCTATGTCCAAAATTCTCAACTAAGGGATTGGCGCCCTAATGTTGGCAAATAGGCGACTAAGGAATGGAGACCCTATGTATAAAAATCTGAACTCAGGGATTGGGGCCCTAATGTGGGCAAAAAATGCGACTAGGGAATGGAGGCCCTATGTCTAAAATTCTAAACTCTGGGATTGGAGCCAAAATGTTGGCAAAAAAGTTGACTAGGGAATGGAGGCCCTTTGTTTAAAATTCTCTCTCCAGGAATTAGAGCCCTAATGTTGGCAAAAATGGTGACTAGGGAATGAAGGCCTTATGTCTAAAATTCTCAACTCAGGGATTGGAGCTCTAATGTTGGCAAAAAGGTAACTAGGGAATGGAGGCCCCATGTTTAAAATTCTCAAATCAGGGATTGGAGCCCTAATTTTGGAAAAATGGCGACTTGGGAATGAAGGCCCCAAGTCTAAAATTCTCTACTCAGGAATTGGAGCCCTTGTGTTGGAAAAAAGGGCGACTAGGGAATGGAGATCCTATGTCTAAAATTTTCTATCTAGGTATTAGAGCCTTAATGTTGGTAAAAAAGCGACTAGGGAATGGGGAACCTATGTCTAAAATTCTCAACTCAGGGATTGGAGTGCCAATGTTGGCAAAAAAGGTGACTAGGGGATGGAGGCCCTTTGTCTCAAATTCTCAACTCAGGGATTGGAGCCTTAATGTTGGTAACAAAGGAGACTAGGGAATGGAGACCCTATGTCTAAATTTCTCTCAGGGATTGGAGCCCAAATAATGGCAAAAAAGGCAAATAGCGAATGGAAGCCATATATCTAAAATTCTCAACTCCGGGATTGGAGCCCTAATGTTGACAAAAAGGATACTAGGGAATGAAGGCCCTATGTCTAAAATTCTCAACCCAGAGATTGGAGCACTAATGTTGGCAAAAAAGGCGACTAGGGAATGGAGGCCCTATGTCTAAAATTCTCAACTCAGGGATTGGAGCACTAATATTGGCAAAAAAGGAGACTAGGGAATGGAGACCCTATTTCTAAAAATCTCAACTCAGGGATTGGAGCCCTATGCTGGCAAAAAGGGGACTAGGGAATGGAGGCCCTTTGTCTAAAAATCTCAAATCTGGGATTGGAGTCCTAGTGTTGTTAAAAAAAGGCGACTAGGGAATGGAGGCCCTATGTCTAAAAGTCTCAACTCAGGGATTTGGGCCCTAATGTTGAAAAAGCATTAAAGTAGAGGTTGGGGTCCTAAAATACCTTTTTTTTTTAATTTTTTTGTTTTCTCTTTTTTTTTTCATTTTTTATTCTGTTTTTTAGTAAAATGCAAGAAAGAATTTGGAGGAAACTTCCCTTTTCGGTTGATTATTCCTGCAAAGTTGTTTGCTAGCTTTTGTGCATCTTTTTTTTTGTTTTGGTTGCACTTGTTTCTTGAGCGGTTGTTTTGGTTTACACATGTTTCATTTTTTTCAAACAAAGAACAATTGTTAGTTTCAAATGGTGGTTGGTTTTGTGGCCTTCATTATTTTTGATCATTTGATCTCAGCCCAACTCTTTTGGTGAGAACCCCTGCTACTTCCTGGCTTTCTGAAGATTGATTTCTCTCCTAAAACCGAGGAACTCAACTTTTCAAAATTTCTCATGATGGCTCTACCGTATGGGGCTTTGGACTTTTCACTTTATTATGCCTCTGGGGGCTTTTGACTTTGGATTTATTTTCATTTGCAACAGCTCTAATTTCAGAGCATCGGGTATAATGTCCAGTCGGTGGTAGATTTGATGCGCCCGCTGAGGCTGGGTACTTTTCTTTGGACTTGGCTTTATTATGTAGAACCCTGTAAAAGCAATCTTGTTACCTTTTCTTTGTATTAGTTTCGGAACAGCGTTAGACCGAAAGAGATTCAAGAAAAAGTAAACAAAGGACAAGAAAATTAATTTAACAAAACGTGTCCCTTTCGTGGAGAAAATAAGGACTTATCTGGGGTGCATGCAGACTTTAATAGATATGACATGCTTCTTGGACTGGTTACCCGATTTGCACAGCTATCCAACTTCTCATAAACACATAACGACCCGTGTTTTAAAACTGAGAAAACTTGCCAGGACTCTTTCAATACCAATGGTGGGGAGGGGTTTCTTCTTTTCCATCAACAGTGCCCTTTCCGTGTTTTCTCCAATCGACCTCTCTTATTTCTCTTCTCACTATCGCCTTATAGTGCTCTTTGCGAGTTTTCACTAACAAGACTCTCTCATTTCAATTTCTCTGCTCACCATCGCCTTGTGGTGCTCGTAGATTTTCACCAATAAGACTCTCTCATTTTATTTCTCTCATCTTGATGGCACCAGATCCAAACAACTTCATTCTCCGATTTTGAAAACCTTTCAACGATTGATCGGAAGGACTTGCACAAGGTTTTGGGTAAAAAGAATTTGGTTTGGATTACAACTTTGGGACAATTCAGGCGGGATCACCACCGAACCATTATAACATCTGCCCCAGTTTCACTTTTGGGGGAAGTTGGATTTTTATTTTGGTGTGACTGAACCCCAGAGAGAGGCTGCCTGCCTACATATCTTTTCCGAATAAAGTCGAACGTAGTTTAGGGAAACATTTGTTTTTCTTTTATTTTTCTTTTTCTTTTTCTTTTTCTTTTTCATCATTTTTTAGAAGCATATTCGAGTTCCAAATAGGGTAATGAAAGAAAGGTAACCGGCTCGTAGGGTTGACAAAGGGTTGGAGTGTTTGGGGTAGCGTGAATAAAAGCCTTTGTCATCCTAATCGGATAGTGTTATTGCTGTAGAAGGATTAAACATAGTACCTTTTTACTTCATCTGCATTTACAGTTGTTTCACGGTTATTTCCTTCAATGTCTCCCAAATACAATGTCCTTTTTGGCAATAATTTTCTAATAATGTATGGGCATTTCCAGTTAGGAGCAAATTTTCCTTTTGCTTCCTGATGATGGGGGAGAATACGCCTTAGAACGAGTTGCCCTACTTCAAAGTTTCTAGGCCGCACTTTCTTGTTGCAGGCACGGGCCATTATTTGTTGATACAACTACCCGTGACAGACCGCGGCCATTAGCTTTTCATCGATCAAGGTCAACTTTCCAGACGGGTTTTGGCCCACTCACTGTCTTCAATTTCAGCTTCAACAATGATCTGCAGTGAAGGGATTTCAACTTCTGCGGGTATTACGACTTTAGTGCCATAAACCAAAATATACGAAGTTGCTCCTACTGATGTGTGCACAGTAGTGTGTTATCCTAACAATGCAAACGAAAACTTTTCATGCCACTGCCTGAAACATTGAATCATCTTTCTCAAAATAATTTTGATGTTCTTGTTCACTACTTCGACGACACCATTGGCTTTGGGATGATAAGGAGTAGAGTTCCGATGCGTTATCTTGAATTGTTCACATACCTCCCTCATCAAATGAGCATTCAAATTTGCAGCATTATCTGTAATGATAGTTGCAAGAATACCAAAACGGCAGATGAAGTTGGAATGCATGAAGTCTACTACAACTTTCTTGGTGACAGATTTGAGAGTAATTGCTTCAACCTACTTTGTGAATTAGTCGATGGCGACCAATATGAATCTATGCCCATTTGAAGCTTTCGGCTCAATCGGCCCAATGACATCCATACCCCTGACAATAAATGGCCAAGGTGCTGACATGGGATGTAGTTCTGTAGGTGGTGCATGAGTCAAATCACCGTGCACCTGACATTGATGACACTTCCGGACGAAACTGAAGCAGTCTTTTTCCATAGTCATCTAGTAATAACCCGTTCGAAGGCTTTTCTTTGCCAAAACATACCCGTTCATGTGGGGTCCGCACAATTATGCGTGCACTTCATACATGATTCTTTCGGCCACTTCGGCATCAATACATCTTAACAAGTTGAGATCCGTAGTTCTTTTGTACAAGACATCACCGCTAAAAAAGAAACCACTTGCGTGCCGTCTAAGGGTGCTCTTTTGGTCTCCATTGACTTGTTTGGGGTATTCTTTAGTTTTCAGAAATCTTTTGATGTCATGATACCATGGCTAAATATTTGGTTCTGCCTCAACCATATTGCAGTAACCGTGCCTTTCCTGGATTTGGATTTCCAAAAGATCAATGTGGGATTTCCTGGGTATGACAGCATCGAGGCCAAAGTAGCAAGTGCATCAGCTAGTTCATTGTGACAATGAGGGATGTACATGAACTCTATTGACTTTAATCGCTTGCTAAGATCTTTCACGTGTTGCCTGTAGGGACTAAGTTTGAGATCTCTAGTCTCCCATTCTCCTTGGGCTTGTCAGATAATTAGATCCAAATCTCCCATAATTAACAATTCTTCAACATCTTGGTCAATTGCCATGTTCATACCCATGATGCAGGCTTTATACCCGGTATTATTGTTTGTGTAGAAAAACTAAAGTCGGGTTATGGTTGGATAATGCCAACCAGTGGGTGAGATTAAGATTGCCCCAATTCCAAAACCTTTTGCGTTCACAGCCCATCAAAGAACATTTTCCAAGCATGGGTGTACTCTAAATTTATCTCAGCTAAATTTACCTCTTCATCGAGGAAGTAGGTGCTCAAAGGCTGGTATTCATCATCAACAGGGTTGTCAGTCAGGTGATCTGCTAAAGCCTGGGCTTTCATTGCCGTATGGGTGACGTAGACTATGTCAAATTCAATGAGAAAAATCTGCCATTTTGCCACCCTCCCTATGGGCATCGGCTTCTGGAATATGTACTTGAGAGGATCCAACCTGGTTATGAGGTAAGTGGTGTAGGCTAGCAAGTAATGCCTCAGCTTCCGAGCAATTTAAAGCACAACAAGTTCTTTCCAACCAAGTGTTCCTAGCTTCATAACTGGTAAACTTGTTGCTCAGATAGTATATTTCCTGCTATTTCTTCCCGTTCACGTCATGTTGCTCCAGAACACATCCAAGAGAATTTTCCAAGACTGTCAAATACAAGAACAAAGGCCTGCCAGGTTCAGGTGGGACCAAGACTGGCGGGTTTGATAAATATTCTTTGATTCTGTCAAAGGATTCTTGACATTCATCGGTCCATTTAATTGCTGCATCTTTATTTAATAGCTTGAAGACGGGTTCACATGTGGAAGTCAACTGAGCTATGAATCGGCTAATGTAGTTCAACCTTCCCAACAGGCTCATAACATCTTTCTTGGTTCTTAGAAGAGGCAAATCTCGAATGGACTTTATCTTTATTGGGTCTAACTTGATGCCCCTCCAACTGACTATGAATCCCAAAAGTTTGCCAGATGGAACCCCAAATACACATTTGGCTGGGTTTAGCTTCAGATCATATTTATGCAGCCGCTCAAAGAATTTTCTCATATCCAGAACATTGTCATCCCGGGTCCTGGACTTGATGATCATGTCGTCCACACACACCTCTATCTCTTGGTGCATCATATCATGAAAAATTATAGTCATGGCCCTCATGTAGGTTGCCCCGCCGTTCTTCAGACCAAAAGGCATGACCCTTTAATAGTATGTGCCCCAAGGTATGGTAAAAGCTATTTTTATGAATCCTCTTCATCCATCATCACCTAGTGATATCTTGCATAACAATCCACAGACTGTATCTCATGTTTGGCGCAATTATCAATAAGGATGTGGATTTTTGCAATTGGAAGTTATCCTTGGGACTTGCTTTGTTTAGATCTCTGTAATCCACACACACTCGAGTTTTCCCATCCTTCTTTGGCACTGGAACTACATTGGCCAACCATGTGGTGTATCGAACCACCTGGATCACCCCCGCTTTCAACTATTTTATGACCTCTTCTTTAATCTTGTCACAGATATCAGTTTTGAACTTTCTTTGCTTTTGCTGGACAGGGGGATAATCGGGGTAAATTTCCAACTTATGAACCACCAAATCAAGACTTAGTCCTGGCATGTCATCGTATGACCAAGCAAACACATCTTTGAATTCAAACAAGAGTTGGATCAGTGCGTCCCGAGTTTTTTCATCTGTGTGAATGCTTATCTTGGTTTCCCTGATTTCTTCAGAACTACCCAAATTACCCAGCTCAATATCATTTAGGTTCAGCTTAGGTTTATTCTTGAATTGCTCTAATTCTCGATTTATTTCCCTAAAAGCCTCTTCTTCATCATATTCCGGTTCTTGGTTCATTATTTCACAGTTAGACATCGTGTTTGGATCTAGGTATGAAGTTCGCAAGCATGTCATGTTATTTAAAGCCGCATTATTAGAACTGAAAGAAGAATAAGGGAAAAAATAATAAAAATTATAAAGAGTAGAGAGATGAGCGATGAAATATTGATTTCATTTCATTGAATTTGAAGATAACATGGTTTACATTGGGAAATTAAAGATAGGAAACTAAAGAAAACACCCGAGTTATACCCTGAAATAACTTGTGATGCAGTAAAAGTGGCAGGACTGGACTACCGGGATTCTTTCCTGATTCAGAATGGCGTAGCCTTACAATTTTGTAATTTGGCATTGGGTCCCATGTATAGCAGTTCAGTGGCACTTGAGCCTTCTCCCGGCTGAACCATGTGGGTCCCACACAACATCTGCCTTATTATGACACATGTTTCTTCTATCTCTTTGGCAGTGAAAGCCTCATCTTCCTCTTCCTCATTGTACCTAGGCATGACAAATGTTCTATAAAGATGTGTAATCGACTGAGGCAAGTCCTAACCATCATTTTTTCGTTTACCTGCTCGCGTCTCATCAGCAGGCGTGGCTTGGAAGCCCACACCAAAGCGCTTCTTGCTGGCAGCCAGAGTGACAGGTTCAGTAATTCCTTGCAATGAAGTCTCGAGCCCCTTTCCCAGGCTTGTAACAATGTCTGATCATTTCTTTGGCCACCATAATTGATGCATTGGAAAGATAAGGTTGAGGGAAAGGTTTACCTTCTTCAGATCGGTCCGCGACCACCACTTCAAAAGCTGATAGAGTATATGTTCACTTCCTTCTCTAGCTTTAAGACAAGGGACTGATGGGTCCCGGTAAATCCATTGCTCATCTTTCTCGTGAACTATAATCTCTTGATCTTCATGTTCGAATTTCATCATCTGGTAGAGAGTAGAAGGCACAACTCCTGCTGCATGAATCCATGGTCTTCCCAAGAGGACATTATAGAAAGTATCCATGTCCAAGACCTGAAAGGTCACCTCAAAGTCCACCGGGCCAATAGTAAAAATCAGATCAATTTTACCGATAGTATCTTTTTTGATGTCGTCAAAGGCACTAACACAAATGTTGTTGGGCCTGATTCTCTCTGTACTAATCTCTATTCACTGCACTATATCTACCCCAGAACTACCATCTAACATGACCCTTTTCACATAATATCCCTCGATTTTAACTATCAAATGAACGACTTCCTTGTGGGCGGCCCCTTCCGGGGGAAAACCATTCTTGCTGAAAGAGACTGATTGATTGCAAAAAACCTATCTGCCATCCTATCCAACTGTTCTATAGTGGTTTCAATGGGTACGTATGCTTCATTAAGAGTTTTGATCAACACTTTTTGATGTTCAATTAAATTCATTATCAAAGACAACAAGGAGACTTGGGCAGGAGACTTTCGGAGCTAGTCGATTATCTCGTAGTCTGCCATTTTCATTTTCTGGAAGAACGCTTCTGCTTTTTCAGCACTCATTAGCTTTTTAGGTGGGAAACTCTTCTTTGTGGCATTATTCACTTCCACTAGATTGAGGTACTTCTCGACCGGGTTACTTTCCTTTGCTTCCCCTAAAACTTCTTTTCCTTTGTAAGTTACTACCGTTTTGTTGTAGTTCCATGGAACGGTAGTGGAATCTATCATGGTCCTTTGCGGTGTGTGGACAATAACCATGGGCTCATTCAGCCTTGGTGGAATTATTGGCTCTCAAACAACGTAGGTCCCCTTGGGCACATACATTTTGGCTCCCTTATTTAGCTCAAACCTTATGGGAGGAATAAACGACATCTGTTGTTTCTTTCGGCCTCAGGGAACATAGAGGAACACATATTTTGAAGGTGCTACCCTGATTACTGTTTCCATTTTCTTTTCTGTATTCTGAGGGGCGAGTTTACTCTTCTTCTCTCCCTTGTCCTATTTTGCGGCAACTTTTGGCTTTTTTTCTACATCAAATATGGCAATGATGGCTTCTAGAGCTGGTTCAAACTCTCAATCTTCACAAATCATTCCAATAACCGGCCCGTTATTATGAGACGATAACATATTGTTTGTTACATTAAGAACGTCTTCGTCCTTTAGTACTATTCTCTTTTGTTCTATCAAATATTCCATAGCCCTCTTCGGGGTCCAACAGTCATTTGTATCATGCCTTTCTTCCCCTGAGTGGTAAGCACATCGAGTGCTAGCACTGTAAGAGGGCAATGCTGGGTTCTACATGGTTTGGGGTACAGGCTACAACAAACCCATTTGGACAAGTTTGGGGAAAAAGGTTTGAATATGAATCACCAATGGGTGTGAAGTTTGGTATCCTGGGTGTTTCCCGAGCACAAACGTTGTTCTGTGGAGGTCGTGGATTATATTGAACTTGTTGAGGAGGTGGATTTTTGTGAAATAGAGCTCAGTTTTGATTGAATTATTATTGCGGCCTAACGTAGGGTTGTGCATTCATCATTGCGTATGGCTGAGGAACCATAGCATATGCCGCATCTTGATGGGGTACCAGTGTTGTGGGGTATCTATAGCGAAGTAAGGTTTGGGTGGACAGGATTTTCTTACACTCAAAGTTGCCATTGCCGACTCTTCCTTCTTCTTTCAGTTTGCTATTCCTCCAGACCCGCCTTGGATTGCTTGGGAGGTAGACCTTATAGCAGACTGACTCAAGATTTGCCCTATGTTCAACCCATTTTCAACCATTTCACCTATTTTGATGGCTTCGGCAAATGACAGCCATCGCAGACATCATGTTTTGATAATAATCAACCTCTTGTGCTTGAAGAAAAACACTGACCATCTTTTGTCCATAGGAGGCTTGACCTTGGCCGCTTGTTCGTACCATTTGACAACATACTCTTGGAAGCTCTCCGAGGACTTGTTCTTTAGATTTGACAATGAATACCTGTCAGGGGCAATGTCGATGTTATATTGAAACTGTCTGACAAAGTCCTGAACCAGGTCGTCCTAGATATGCCAACGAGATATATCCTTATCCATATGCCATTCAGAAGTGATGATGACCAAAATCTATTCGAAGTAAGCCATTTGCAGTTCTCCTTTTTCGCCCGCTCCCCATATTTAGTTGCAGTACCTTTTGAGGTGAGCAATGGGATCCCCATGTACGTGCGATGAACTACACAGGTCAGCGTAAGATACGTTCTTTTGCCCAATCAGACCCTGTATATTTTTGAGACTTTGCTCCATGCTTATCATCTTTCTAGTAATATCCTCTTGTTCAGAGGTTTTAGTTTTTTTCTCCTGCCCTGCAGTAAACTCATACCAAGGTGGCTGAGGTTAAGCATTAGTAGCAAACTGGGTGGGTTCCAGTGGGAAAGATGGTACTTGAAAGGTGAAGGATGATGGGTCAAAGCTAGGCCTGGGTAGAGTAGGTTATGCCATAGCTAAAAAAGGTGGCACAGTAAATATATTTGAGGCCGCACCTGACATTGACACATGGGGGCGAGCCTCAGAATGTGTTCCAACAAAGTGTATTGAAATGGTAAGATATCCCAGTGGTGTATTTGGATAACCTATGGGGAAATTGGTGGTTCCAACTGCTCGGGGAATCGGGGTATTGCACTTAGTGGATCTCTACCGTTGGCCTAGGCGTCCAACATTTCCATCATACAGAGACGCAGCATTCTATTTTCCTCTGTAGCAGCCGATTTTAAAGCTGGGATGACCGAAATCGGGCTACCCTCAGGGATAGGAACCGTTGGGAGATGACCCTCAGATGGCATTTCAATGCTTCACTTTGACCTTGTGAAGTAAGTATGCGAAGCCAAAATATCACAAAAGCAACCACCTTACTATAGAGCATGGACTTAACAGTAGACAACAAACCGGTCAGTTTGAAGCAATTAACACATAGGTAATCGCACATTGGCGATGTGATGCACCTGTACAGTTAAATGTGTTTCTACATATTTTGCAACAGTTGCATGTTTCATCCCGACTTTTGCTTACTTCCCCAATTTTCTTTTTTTTTTCCATTCTGGCCTTTTGTTCTTCTATTCTCATTCTCATTTTCCACTCTTTTCTTTCCTCTTTTTCCTTGCTCTTTTCTGTTTTTTTTTGTTTCTCTTTTGGTTTTCCTTGACTCTCTTTTTCTTTCTTTTTTTTTTAGTTTTTCTATAGGTTCTTTCCTTTCACAGCCCTCTCTTACTTGAGTTATTTACAAAATCATGATCGGATTCGATGAGGATTGCCTATGTATTACGACACCGCGTGAATCAGATCATTACGTAGTTCAAGAAAATAAAATGCGAAAACAAAGAAACAATTTTCTGGGAATTTTCAATTTTCATTAATAAAACTGCTAAAATTTTCTATTACAAAAGACTTCCATCTACTCATTTCTTGGAATTTTAAAAACTACAAATAGACTTAAAACAAATTTTAAACTAAGAAACTGAAATACAGACTCGATGAATGAAAATCATGAATACATAAGTGCTTCGACTCCTGGGGCCCGTGGGAAATCATTCGGTCTTGTTAGGGGCCTACATCCGAGATCCCCTTGAAGACGCTCCAAATCACTCATTATTTGGCGGACGAATGTCACTACTGCAGCAAAGAATGTGGTTTGAGTCATGTCCTCACATGCTTGGTATTTCGTGATGATGTAGTCGGCAATGGCTCTAACCCTCTCCCAGATAATACCCTTTTCTTGAAGCAAGCGCCCGATTTGCTGAGTTCGAGCTTCTAGCACCTGAGTGTCATGATGGTTTTGATTCTATAACTATTGCATATCGTCCTCCATCTAGGCCATCAAAGAATAACAATGTTCCCTTTCGGCTTTAAAATCATTAGCCTGTTTAGCCGCCGCATTCTCAAGGGAAGTTAGCTTTCTCCTCAGATCGGTGATTGTCCCCTCATATTTTCTTTTCATTTGTTGCATAAACCCTGTCCGCCCTGCTACATTCTTTGCCAATTATGCTGACTCTTGCTAAACTGGCTTCAGATTTCTCGAAGTCATCTTGACACTCGAGCACTTTCTTTCTCAGGCCGCTTATAAGCCTTTCATCAGCTCGGCTTCTCTTCGGGTTTCTAATAGCTATTCTCATTTTCTGGAACTAAGCCTTGAGGGTTTCATTTTCCTGATCCAGCTTCTTCTTCTCACCCCCATCTGCAGTGGGTTGCACATCACTAGCGAACTTGTGGCCTTTGATCTGTCCTTCTAGACTGCTTATGGTGGCCCGATATTTATTTTCTTTCGCCGACCACTCCCATTGTTCTTGTGATGCTTCGACAAACACTTGGAGGTGGGGTATTTTAGCTGGCCTTCCAAATTCAACTTCCCTTTTGTACCAAGCAAGGTAACCGGGTGAGACATTACCTTGGGATAAATCACGCAATCGGGTATTTGCTGTTTGATATTGGCATTCACTCCAAATCTCGCGAACTACATTTTCATTAAACTGGCCATCAAAACGGATCTCAACCACATGGAGGCTAAGGTCTTCATCCTTGGGCACTATTTGACATCTATATTGGCATTCACTCCAAATCTCGCGAACTACATTTTCATTAAACTGGCCATCAAAACGGATCTTAACCACATGGAGGCTAAGGTCTTCATCCTTGGGCACTATTTGACATCTCCCTAGCTATCTCAAAACTCGGTATGAGGCATAAGGCTGGATACTTCTAAGACCCATCTGGAGAAAATGAGGTCCGATAGTTGGCATGTATATGATTTCATCAACAGGAAGCCACCCGAACATCCATTCTATTTGATTTGCAGTGACGGAGCGGAGGCATGATATCCATTTTGTGACCCCTTCTGGCATGCTGAACCCGTCGACCCTTGTATAAAACTCCCCTATGAAGCTTTTCCCTGTCGACCCATAGTTCATGTTTTGAGGATGATGACATATATGTTCAATCATCCACATTTGTTGCAACAAGTTTCATCCTTCAAAAAAGTCTCCTCAAACTTTGCAAGTTGTGAGAGCTCGATAGATTTCAGACACTATCATGGTTGCGAGGGTGATTTGTGCGTGAGTAAGCAAAGTGATGATGACCTCGTCTTTCCGTATATCAATATTCCCATCTTTCTTGGGAAAAACTAAAAGACCCAAAAATACCACCATAAAAGCAAAGCACACGTGTTCTTCCTATTTTAGGCGATTCCCTTTGCTGCAAATTTTACTTTCTGAATTGTTAAACCCCCCTATATATCTGTATCGCTGGTAATGAACCACAGAGTGGAAAAACCAGCTGCCAAATCTGAGCATTGGACCCCCTGCTTATCTTTAGCAATTCTAGAAACTTGTGTGCAACGAAGACTTCTGGAGCGATCAAATACTTGTGTCTCAAAAGAGCTTCAGTGCTCCCAATATATCCGGCTATCTCTTCCAAAGTGGGTGTGAGTTCAAAATTCGAGAAGTGAAACACGTTGTGAGCTGGGTCCCAAAATGCAACCAGTGCTTTTATTATGTCTTCTCTAGGCATGATCTTCAATAACCCGGGGAGACCTCCCAAGTAGAGATTGACCCTATCTTGTCCGGATTTGCCTAGATTTTCCCACCACATAAACAACTACAAAGTAATCTTGGTCATGACTTTTATTGGCAAATTTTGACTCGTGCTCCTTCTGTACATTAAAATTTGATTGATTTAAAACAAAAAGAACTTTTTACAAAAGAGGTCAATTTCGCAAACATTTAAATACCACAGATACTTTAGTGCGAAAGGGGAAGATTTTAGGGCTGTGGTTGCTCAGTGGCCAAAATTTTGAAAAAGGGTTATAGGTGGTTATTCTTATAAAAACAGCCTTCCGGCGTCCTTTTAGGGACATTTTAGTCTATTTAGAAAAGAATGACACTACCTAATTTTATTTAAGACAGAATAACAACACTTCAATTTTTTGGGTCATTTTTTACAAAAATGGAGTTGAACTCGATGGGTGTTGCCTAAGTATCTCACATCCGGTGAGAACCAAACTTACGTAGTTCGGTTGTTTTTGACATAATAAAATAGAGAAAATAAATGACACTACCTAATTTTATTTAAGACAGAATAACAACACTTCAATTTTTTGGGTCATTTTTTGCAAAAATAGAGTTGAACTCGATGGGTGTTGCCTAAGTATCTCACATCCGGTGAGAACCAAACTTGAGTAGTTCGGTTGTTTTTTACATAATAAAATAGAGAAAAGACATGAAACTTTTGAAACCAAAATCTTTCTTCTTCTTTTTTTTTTTGAAATTTCGGCAAAGTTTCGGCTTATTTTGGACACTAGGTTTTTTTGTTAAAATGTGGGTAATCAACTCTCTCATACCTCAATTTTATTTCCCATATCCCTTCCTTATTCTAGAAACCGGTCAGCATGAAACTGAAGCAAATAATTGCACAAGTAGCACGTAAAATATGCATCAGGATGGTCTTTGATTTTTGGGTCCACCTGTCCTAGACGGACCCAAACCTTGTGTTGAATCCCCAAAGTCAAATACACGTGATGCAAACAAGCGTTCCTACTAGGTATCTGGCATGAGGCTAAGTTATTCTAAGTTTAAAACCTGGGTATATTGTTCTATACTTGGTATACCTAAGCGAAAAACTCGAGCCGAGGAGTGGGCTATGTATCGGGAACCAAAAGGACATCCGGCTTTGTAACTTATCCGAGCCTCTTTCTTATTTAAGGTATGACACTAATAGAATAGGGAGTCACGCCAGCGTACACATCTACGAAGATAAGAAGAGAAGGGTCTCGCAGCAGTTTATATACAGTTCAGATAATATCAAAGCGGTAAAAAGCGACATTTAGAATATTAGGCCAAAATATGTAAAAAATCAGATAATAAACAAAAGCGAACTATAGCAGTTATTCTAAGATCGAATTCTTGAACCCCGAATCGAAGTTCTGGGGTTTGGATCCCCAACAGAGTCGCCAGAGCTGTCACACCTCCTTTTTACACACCCGAGGATAGTACAAGAGAGTTTTTCCAATTAAAGTGATATTATTCGAAATGGGATTTCAGTTCAGATTCGCCATTTGGAATAGTTTATTTTTGTCCCAACTCACTGGTTTATTTTAAATCCCAAATCGAGGAAACTTTGACTTTCCTTTTGAAGTCTACGAAACAGAAATTCTGAATAAGGAATTCTGTTAACCCGAGGGAACGTGTTAGGCACCCCCGGATTCTGTGGTTCTAGAACGGTCTCTTAAACTATCATAATTGGCCTATTATCTGATTTTAATACTTGTTTTAACCTATGGTTCAATTTTAACTTTATAACCACTTTTATTTAATTATTTTTTAGGAAAGATTCAACGTCATCTAAAATATGTATTGAACCACGTCACATAAATGCATCCGTGGTCCATACCACATTTTATCTAACATTGTTGAGATTCAGATTTGGGTCACATAAATGCACACCTGAGTTTAGGAAAGTAATTTTTAAATAGCGCGCCTAAAGCAACTACGCATTTTCAAATTTGCGAGGGCCATGGAAAATTCAACTAAATGGCACGCCTCAATTTATAAGGATTCAAATATTAATTGAACGAGGGCCATGCATTTTGAGATTTTATTTGGCATGGCATACCTCAATTCCAATTTTAAAGGAAAACTCGAACTAAATTTGGAGGGTCATAAACTATATCTTATTAAATATGGCACGCCTCAAATGTACTTTAAGAATCTAATTAAACAATTAAGAAAGGCTTAATGGGATTCTAATTATTTTTAGCTAAAGGTTCGACCTATTAATTAACTAATAAGAATCCCATTACAAGACCAATTGTCTAAAGGAAAACTGCTGCAACAACAGTAGACTAAATGAACCCTTTTGTAAATGCCTTCAGGCTTGGGCCTAAAACGTGCCCAATTCTTGATGAGGAAGGACGGCCAAGGGCATAGAACTTGTAAAATGAATATGAGATTGAACATCATTAACTGGGCCAACATTGGGCTCAACTTCAGAATCAAATAATTGTATAAATTCAATGAAAAGAAAATTAACCAAGACCATAAGAAACATGAGATTGAACTAATAATTTACTTCTGAATTTTAACTATTTTAGCACCATTCGAATAGCTGAACGTTCCACCCTTTAAAAATATACTCATGAGAAAATTAAGAATAAATTAGTGTAGCCTCTACTCTTAAGGAGATATGCTAACCACAACACGGACCGTCTTTCACAACCATCAAACTCAAAGCTCAAAACTCTTGCAAGATTTAAACCCTCATTTCACAAGATAAGCACACTGAACTGATTATGCAAAAATCTCACACAAGACTCATAAGTAAACTACACTTAACATGTATTCATGATCATATATCACAAAAGAAACTTTATTTCCCATGAAAATCATTATAGCAATACTAGAACCACTCACATTACCCTTCAAATAACAAACTATACTAGTTATCTTGCAGGTTCAACATGAAATCTACACTAAGGATAAATCCTGACCCTCAACAGAATAAAGCGAGTCATGTAACTGGAATAAACCTTCTACTGTAGTATCTATTTAATCCCAAATTAACATAAGAATACCAAACTCTACTATCCCAAACCAAAAATTAATTGAAAGGTACAGTGAACTGGGCTGTTAAAAACATCATACAATGAGGAAATATAAACTGAATTCATAGCTAAAGTTGAGGACATGCTTCAAATTCTACTTTTTATTTTATGGTTCAAATCTAACTTCAAAATTCAGTAGGTCTTGGGAATAGGTACCTGAATACAGCCCAAAAAAAACAAGACAAAGTCTGAGATTAGGAGAAAACATCAGAAAGAGCTCAACCAAAAAGGAAGTAGCAACAGAATCAGCTAAAAAACCCCAGCAATGAAAATAGTAGTGAAACCAGCTTACAACCCAAACTTTAAAGATCCACAACTTAATCCATTTCGACCCAAATGCAAGACTTTATCATTTTCAATAGTTTTAACTAAGGAACGAGGATCAAAAACCAAAAACCAAACAAAATTTGAGTAGTTTTCAACAAGAAAATGCAAGGAATTCAAGGATATTTCAAAGTGCCAGCTGTTTCAGTTTTTAGGAGTTTTTTTTATCTCTGAAATCTCACTTGCTATTGAAGAAAGAGTGCCTTTATAGGCAAGTCTTAGGGCTGCAGAAATGAGCTAAGTTTTTGCACTAAACCTTTTTAAATTTTTATTTTTGCTTAGATACCATTATTGTAAAAATCAGTTTTCACTTAAGTCCCAAAGGCAGCTTCCTAGAAGTTTCCTAAATCAGTTATTAGAGATTCGCCTAGCTTAAATTCCTAAACTACCCCTTAAGAACCCTATTTTTACCCCTGAAGCCAAACAGATACGGGTCATATTGACCCAATTCAAAATGTTATGGGTATGTAAATCCAGGTTTTGGGCTTCGAATTTTTAAGGTCTAAGTCCAATTAAACTCGGAAAAACCCAAACAACCCAAAAACTTACAGAGTCCAAAAATTCTGAAACCTGAGCCCTCCAAAGAAAAAGCGGAGACATCAAAACCCAACCATGTACAAAAACTCAAAATTAGAAATAAAAATACTAGCTAAACTAGTCTAATATTAACATGTAAACATGGACGATTTGAAGAAAAATGGAAGAAAATGGAGAAAAAGAATCAGAAAAATAAAATAAAGAATAGAAGAAGATGAGAAGAGAACTAAAGTGAAAATTAAATATCGAAATATAAAGAAAAAATACATAAAAATGTCTCGGACCAGTAAAGCATTGAGTCCAGTCTTCAAATCTTCTAGTTTTTGGCCAAGATTGATGTTAGTCGTGTGTTCTTATCAAGAACACACGAATAAAATCAAATTAGACCTTAAATTTTAACCGAAATCTCGATTTGGGTATTTTGGGTTTCACTTTCGATTTACGATTCGAAGATTCTGGGATAGATTCGAGGGAAAAAAGGTTATTGATTTGGTGTAAGAGGGTCATGGGGGTTCTGTGGTGTAGATTTAGGGTGGTTTGGGACAGCGCCGCCGCCAGAGAGGGTGGAGGACTTGAGGACGGCGCTCTAGGGTTCATGGTCTGAAAGGGGAGAGATGGGGTTAGAGACGGAGAATGAGAGAAATGATTTGGGTGGGGGGTTGGTCTCATTCATACACTTATATGTGATGGGTTTGACCAGTTTCGGGCCGTCGGATTGATGAGATCCAATGGCTGAGATTAACTTGGAATGAAACGAGGTCGTTTGGATTATGTGGGGGTTGGACCAGGTGTGACATGGGTCCTAGGCTGGTTTAAATATTTTTCAGGGTGTAATTGAATATGGCTTGGGAAATTAAATTGACTGGCCCAAAATCTGATCCTTCTCATTCTTTTTCCATTTCTTTTTTATTTAAAAAAAACCTTTTTCTTTTCAAAATTAAAAATAAGCATCTAAATTAATTCCTAACATAAATTATCGTACCAAAATAAATTAATTAACTCGAAATAAACATACCACAAATAATTAGATACCAAATTAAAAGAAAAACTACCAAAATTCGAACTCAAAAATTAAAGATGCAAACATGAGTTATTTTTTGTGATTTTTTTCATTTTTGTAAAATACTAATTTACTAATTAATCTAAAATTTAAAACTAAATTCTAAATGCAAATGCAATATATCTTTGTATTTTTAATGAATTAAATAAAATTAAACGTGCACACAAAAATGCAAATGATCGGGAAAATTCTACAATAATTTCTATAAATAACAAATAATTAAAGAAAAAAAAATCTAATTTGGGGAATTCTGTAGGGGTAATTCATGTGAGGCAAAAATCACGTGCTCACAACTGTTATGCAATGCCAACTGAAAGAATAAATTATAAATGCTAAAACTGAAACTAAGCCAATAACTGAGAATTGATAATTGATAACTGAAATGATAACTATTGAAATCGAAACTGAAATGATAATTGATAACCGAATTGATAACTGATAACTAAAATGATAACTGATTACTGAAATGATAACTAATAATTGAAATGCACAAAGGAAGTAAGGATATGAACACTCCCTCTTCCGAATTATGAACAACCTATTTATCTGAATAAGCTACAGCCTCAGGCCCAATATATATGTGCACAAGCTACGGCCTTAAGACCAAGCATACATATGCATAACTATGGCCTCAGGCCCAAAAATGCATAAAGTATAAAGTACAGCCTCATGCCAAAACATGCATAAAGCTTAAACTATGGCCTCGGGCCCAAGTATGCCTAAAGTATATAAAATATGAGCTCAGGCCCTAATACAAGTGTTCAACATTCAGGGATTTAAATTAAGGAACTAAGAATTATACTGCAATATCTGATGCTTAAATACTGAATTTTATTGAGTTACATGACACTTGAATACTTAATAGGACTAGATTGTGACATGTTTTCTTGAACTTATTATGAAAACTAAAACTTCAATTTTAATTATGACATGTTGAGAAATCTAGACTGAGACTCATGGGCATCAAACCCAACTCTATCTTGATTATGCACTGAGCTCACAACGTTCAGAATGAAAGTCTTGAATGCGTTATTAAGCTAGATAATAGAAGTTCTGCAACTATTCAAGGAACTAGGAATAACTATATTTTTTAGGCAATTAGTAATATCGTAAAAGAAATGTAGTGTAGGGAGAATCATTACTATTCCCAAACATAGAGAGTTATCACCATATACCTTAACTTCCTAATCTCGAGCGTAATACATATTTGTCAACCCTTTCATCTTTAATCTATAGCAATACAAGTCAAATGGATTCCATATTAGCTATGGTACTCATGTTTTGGTCACTTAAATATTTTATCAAACACTTGGTGAGAATAAAGCTTCATAATCCTTATTAATGGTGTTGTTATATCCAATAACCCATTCTCTTGCTCCTAGATAAATTCTAAAGTCTCAAATGGTTATAATCAACATCACTCTTCATCACCTAGAAGGTAAACAACACCCTAAACCAATAATCAACAATCAACAACCCAAACCTATAATTGTTCCTACTTTTATATCAAACCTATCAACTCAGATCTCATAAACTAGAGTCTAATAATAATTAATACAATACTAGAATCAACTAGAGGGTGAATACATTACATTTTTGAAGATCAATCCCCTTGAATTCGAGTTCTAGGTTTCATTCTCTCAACAATTATGTCCTAATATAATATCTAATTATATGGAGGGTTTACCCATGTTAACAAGTTGTTGAGAAATTGAAATTAACTTAGAATCATCATTAGAACTTACCTTGGATGGTGGAGGGACTTTTAAGGAGTTAGGTTTTGAGAGTTCCCCTTTCTAGAGAAAGTTTTTGTGTTTTATAGATGTGGGGGACGAAGTAGGGCTTCAAAAGGACCCCCCCCCAGGTGCGTCCCCGTGCACCTGAAGGCCTAACCGCACATCTGAATGCGCAAAATGGAAGTAGCACAATAAAAAGTGCGCGACTGCGCACGTGACCTTCTAGGTGCGCATATTGTGCAATTCTCTATAAAACGCACACAACCTTTTGTGCAGAGATCCGTCCGGNCAGGTGCGTCCCCGTGCACCTGAAGGCCTAACCGCACACCTGAATGCGCAAAATGGAAGTAGCACAATAAAAAGTGCGCGACTGCGTACGTGACCTTCTAGGTGCGCATATTGTGCAATTCTCTATAAAACGCACACAACCTTTTGTGCAGAGATCCGTCCGGGATCACAATATATTGTTGGAAAGTCATTTCAATGGCCTACAACTTTGGTGTTTTGAGTATTCCTAAGTTCCTAACACAATTTCACTAAATGTTGCTGCAATACAAACCTTTTATAAACTTAGTAGATTTTATCAAATATTATATACCTCACTCTCCGTCTTGATTTCAAAACAACTATTTTTACCCATACTCATTCCTATTGGACTTCATATGTCTAAAATATCAAATTAATATCCATTTAACATATCCACACCTAGTCCCCAATGTACAGGGTGTTACAGTAATATCTTTTGTTTCTCCAATTACTAATTTTCTCCCAATACAGGCTGAGATTCATGCTGTGATATCCGGTAGGGCATAGACATCATGTCCTTTTGTTAGTTGTATGTAATTGTTTGGTAACGCTCTTCGAAATTTGATCCTCGAACCGAAGCCAGAGGACAAGGCCCAATACCCTCAAGGGCAAGTGTTTTGCCTGAGCCTCGATACGAGAGGGATACTCACTCTGACTCCGGTTCCTTACGGTCATGTTCCTACTTTGTTTTCCTCATTGGAAAGTCAAGGTGTTCAGTGGGCTAGATTTAACTCGTATACAGATAGTCCTATCATTTCTCATTGAGTAGGTCTCCCGAAATGATGGGTAACAACAAATGACTCTTATTCCTTCCTTCGTACGTTATAACGAAGGAGCCAAAACGTACAATCAATCGCATCGTTCTAACTTCAGACATGTGTCGCTCACCGACAAGCTGCCCCTATGCGAAGCGTTGGTTGTTTCCCTATAAAAGCATCCTCCTTTTGTCCTTTTTCTACTTTTAGACCAAATCACCACCTTTGAGCTTTCCATCCATCATCAAAACTTCTTAAACTTCCATAGCAATCTCCAGATTTCTTTCCAGATTTTCTTCAAATATTCACACTCTATTCTTCATGTTCAAAGCTCCTTTTTTTTTCAAAACTTTGCATTCTTTCCTCAAATTTTTAAACACTCCCCCGGATGCGTGATTTTGTTTTATCTAGTTAACTTATAAGATTAAATAGTATGTAAATGTATTCATTTCCTCTGCATTGACATGATCAATACTACTATAAAAGTGAAACAAGGGTTCTAAAGAAGAAGAGAGGATAGACTATATCAAACAAACCTTGTAATCAATATTCGAACGATTGGTCTAAGTTTATCGGCAAAATTTTTTGTCCAAGATACTTCATTTCTTTTTGTCCAAGTCACTTATATTTAGATGCATATAGATACAAATGGTCTAATAAGAGTAACATTTTCTAGGAATATTTGGAACAATTCGTTTCGGAGCATTCTGTGATGACCTGATAGGTCATCTTATATTTTTAGAAACTAATTTTGTGTTATGGATCCTCAATTACCCCAGTTTAGCCTTTCTATATTTGCATGCGCAGTTTGAGTGTTTTTCTGAAAAACTTTTAAGTTGAAAACTGATAAAAATAAGAATTTTTCCTTAAAAATTTATTTGAGTTGACTTCTGTCAACCTTTTGAGAAAACTAAACCGGAGTCATATTTTGATGGCCCCAATGGGTTCGTATCGTAATTTGGGACCTACGCCTATGCTCAAAATCAAATTTGGAGGTCCCTAGCCGAGTTATTAATTTTTATTGAAAATTGAATGTTTAATTATTTTTAAGAATTGATCGATGTTTGAATTTGTTGATACCGGGTCTGTATTTTGGTTTTGGAGCCCGATACAGGTGCATTACTCTAGTTATGACTTGTCTGTCAAATTTGGTGTGAAACAAAGTTGGTTTTCCGTGATTCGGATGCCCATTTGTGAAAATAAAAGTTTCAATATTTTCTTGAAATTTAGTGTTCAATTAGTAGTTCTAGCTTTTATTTTATAATTTGACCACGCAAGCAAGTTCGTATGATGTTTTTAGACTTGTGTGTATGTTGGGATCTGAGCCCTGAGCACTCAGATTAGTATTTTTGCGAAGGAACCATCACATTTGCGAGTAGTGGGCTGGGTGGAACTTTTTGCATTTGAGAAACTGGGTTCGTAATTGCGTTTTCCTCAGATATTCGCATTTGTGAATGATTTGTCCGCATTTGTGATGGCAGCATCAATGTTTGAACTTGATGGGATTTTTCTCCCATTCCTCAAATTTCTAAACCTAGAACCCTAGAGGTGACTGTTCCAAGACCCTCTTGTACGTAGTGAAATCAGAGGATCTAATTTCTCGATATCAAATCATCTCGGGGAAGCGCTTCGAGACCCCGAGTACATGAGGCCAAGACTTGATCTTTTCTTTTGAAACTTATCAAGGCTCGATTCAAAGAAGGTAGAAGTTGAGGCCAGGACAAATCACACCAAGCCATCCCATCTCTGTATTTCATAATCGATACATTTGTACTTCTAGCCGAATTCCCAACCCCCCCCCCCATATAAAAGGGGGACTGATGTTGCTCCATTTTTCCACAAGTGTAATAATCTATCTCTCTCTCTCTCTCTCTCTCTCTCTCTGTTTTCTTCTGAATTGTTCATTCTTATTGGCCCGAAGCCGCCTTAGCATTTATCGTTTTATCGTTTGTTCTTCGTTATTTTGCTTCATATTGGTAACATAGATTTTAGTGTAACCCCGTTTTTGCCTGTTATTCCATTTCTTATCGCCCTCAATAGATCGGCTAGAACCTTGGTCCCGAGATCCCTATGGACTATCTTTGCCCCCGAGCAACAGACCCCCTCGGTTCGATCACTGCCTGGTTTTAGCTTGCATTTCGCCATTATATTTCATGTTCTTAGAAATAACTTCATTAACAAACTAGCTCGAGAATAGATCACGTATTTTTGGAATGCCATTTACAAATTTCATTGTTGTTACCATTTTCATGGTAAACAGTTTGGCGCCCACCGTGGGGATAAAAATAATAGTGATTACTTTCTTGCTGGTTTCGTTACAAAAATGCAAGTTATCTTTCAAACTTCTAATTGCCTAAGATCATCGCTTTTAGGGCAGAACGCCTGGCGAAATAAGAAATCGGGACGTTAAAAGCATCAGGGAAGTGGACACGACCGACCCAGAGTCCGGTGCACCACCGGATTCAATCGGAGCGAAATGGAGGGGTCCCCAACATAATATCCCTATGATTACCGGAAGGACTAACGATCTCCAAGGACCCATGTCCAAACCAATGAAAACTTCCTCTATAGAGAAGGGACCGGCCCGAAAACGCTTGTCCAAAGAGACCCTCATATTTTCTGAGGAGGACCTCGAGGCCAAGAAGGAACCGTATAATGATGCGCTGGTGATCTCGTTTCTCTTAAATAACACAAGGATAAAGTGCGTGCTTGTGGACCCGGGCAATTCGGCCAACATAATCAGGTCAGAGGTAGTAGAACAACTGGTGTTGCTCAATTTAATTGTACTCATCCTAAGAATCCTCCACTGTTTAAAAATGATTGAAGAAGAGACGAAAGGAGAAATCACCCTCCCGATCAACACGTCTGGCACAACCCAGAACACTGAGTTTCAGGTTGTCGAAGGCAATATGAGGTACAACACCTTACTTGGTAGGCCATGGATACACAATATAAGGGTAGTGCCCCCGACGTTGCACCAAGTGATAAGGTTCCCCACAAAAGATGGCATCATGACAATACATGGTGAACAATGGGTAGCAAAGGAAATGTTTGAAGTCCACCAGGAGACGCCAATCCCCGTACACTCGGTCTCAAATGCGGAAATAAACATGCAGACTCTTGAAGACGACGAGGAAGATTTCTTTGCCCCCCGAACTTTCAGCGCCCCCGAAGAATCGGATGCGACCAAGTCGACAATCGAAGAATTGGAGCAGACCGTTCTAATTGATAACCTCCCAGATCGAAAGGTAAACCTGGGAACGGGGTTGTCCCCCAAACTCAGGACAAGGTTTATTTAATTCCTTAGTAACAATATCCACTGTTTTGCCTGGTCCCACCTAGATATGATAGGTATCCTGCCGGAAATAACCTCTCATCGGCTGAGCATCGATCCCAAGTTCAAACTCGTAAAGCAAAAGAGGAAATCACAGTCCGAGGTAAAATACGCCTTCATCAAAGAGAAGGTAGAGAAACTTCTTAAAATCAGATCCATTAGGGAGGTAAAGTATCCTGAATGGCTCGCTAACATAGTAACAGTGCCAAAAAGGGGAATAAGCCAAGAATGTGCATAGATTATAAAGATTTAAACAAAGCATGCCCTATGATTCCTTCCCGCTGCCTAATATGGATCATCTGACCGATGCCATGGCCGGTCATGAGACCCTCACCTTCCTCAATGTGTACTTGGGGTACAATCAGATCCAGATGAACCCCAAAGATAGGGAAAAGACCTCACTCATCATGAAATATGGTACATATTGCTATAACATGATGACCTTCGAGCTAAAAAATGCAGGAGCGACATACCAACGCCTAGTTAATAAAATGTTCGAGCATAAAATAGGTAAATTGATGGAAGTATACATTAATGATATGATAGCTAAATTCCTGCGCGTAGAAGACCATCTCATCCATTTGCAGGAAAATTTCAACATCCTCAAAAGCTAAAACATGAAGCTCAATCCCGAAAAGTGTGCCTTTGGAGTAGGCTCGGGAAAATTCCTGGGCTTCATGGTCTCAAACAAGGGAATCGATATCAACCCCGAAAAAATAAAAACCATCAGATAAATCACAGTGGTGAACAACGTGAAAGCCGTCCAACGGCTGACTGCACGGATCGCGCCCCTGGGCAGGTTCATATCAAGATCGTTAGACAAAAGCCACCACTTCTTCGCCCTACTCAAGATAAGGAGCAACTTCGAATGGACTCCAGAATGCCAATACTCCCTGGAAGAACTAAAATGGTACCTATCTAGCCCGCCTTTGCCGCACATGCCCAAGGAGGATGAAACGCTATACCTATACCTGGCCGTGTCTGAAATAGGGGTGGGCGATGTATTAGTTCGATAAGAGAAAGGTACACAATTTTTTGTGTATTATGTAAATCAAACCTTAGGGGACGTCGAAACCCGGTACCACCATCTAGAAAAATTGGCGCTCGCATTAATAAGTGCCTCGCGTAAGCTGAAGCCTTATTTTCAATGCCACCACATTTTCTTGCTATCGACCTATCCTCTCTGGAGCGTATTGCACAAACCTTAGTTGTGGGGCTGACTGGCCAAACGGGCCATTGAACTCGGGGGCTACGATATCGAGTATCAACCTCAGACGGCCATTAAATCCCAAATCCTGGAAAATTTCATGGCCGATTTCTCACCGTCCCTCGTCCCCGAGGTAGAGAAGGAATTTTTACTAAAATACGGCATATCCTCCGGGGTATGGACCTTGTTCACGGATTGTGCCACAAACGTCAGAGGATCTGGAGTCGGTATAGTCCTTAAGTCGCCCACCGACGGCATAATCTAATAGTCCATAAAAACCACGAATCTAACTAAAAATGAAGCCGAGTATGAGGCTATGATTGCAGGTTTGGAATTGGCCAAAGGCTTAGGGGCAAAGGTCATCGAGGCAAAATACGACACGCTCCCCGTGGCAAGTCAAGTGAACGGAAGCTACGAAGCCTAGGAGGACAAGATGCAGAGATATCTGGACAAGATCAAAATCAGGTTGCGCCACTTCAAAGAATATACCTTAGTCCATGTCCCCCCAGTGCAGAATAGCGAGGCCGATGCCCTGACGAACCTGGGATGATCTGCTGATTAGGAGGACCTACTCCCCGAAGCTGTTATCCAACTAATCAAGTCCATGGTCGGAGAAGGTCACACGGAAATCTACTTCACCACCCTGACGTGGGATTGGAGAAACAAATACATCGTTTATCTGAAGGACGGAAAACTGCCCGCCGATCCAAAAGAATCAAGGGCCTTGCAAACTAAAGTGGCCCGGTTCTTGCTTGATGAAACTGAGGCCCTGTACAGAAGAAAATTCGATGTCCCCCTAGCAGTATTCCTGGGATCGGGTAACACGGATTATGTGCTCCGAGAGATGTACGAGGGCACCTGCAAAAATCATTCTGGGGCGGACTCCCTAGTCCGAAATATAATCAGAGTAGGCTACTACTGGGAAAGAATGGAAAGGGATGCCAAGGCATTCATCCGAAGATGCAACAAAATTCAGAGATTCTCCCCCATGATTCACCAACCCAGCGAACAACTGCACTCCATTTTATCACGATGGCCATTTATGGGACATCGTCGGCCCTTTGTTGACGACACAAGGTAAAACTAGATTCATTCTGTTTATGACTGATTACTTTTCGAAATGGGTGGAAGCGCAGGCCTTCAAAAAATTAAGAGAAAAGGAAGTCATCAACTTTATATGAAAACACGTCGTGTGCCGATTCGAGATCCCATCCGAAATAACATTCGACAATGAGAGACAATTCATCGGGAGCAAGGTAACACAATTCCTTGAGGACAACAAAATCAAAAGGATACATTCAACGCCATACCATCCGTGTGCGAACTACCAGGCCAAATCCACAAATAAAACCATAATTCAGAACCTGAAGAAGAAATTAGAGAGCACAAAGGGAAAGTGGCGAGAAACACTACCTGAGGTACTATGGGCATATCGAACGACTCCAAAATCAAGCACAAGGAAGACACCTTTATCTCTAGTGTATGTTGCTGAAGCACTAATACCAGTAGAGGTCGGGGAACCAAGCTCCACATTCCGGCACGCCAGCAAAGAGTCAAACCACGAGGCCAGGGCAACAACCCTCAAACTGCTCGATAAAAGATGCGAGGCCTCGCTGATTCAGATGGCCGCCTAAAAGCAGAAGATCAAAAGATATTAAAACAGGAGAACAAACCTCCGATATTTTAGAATCAAAGACTTGGTCATAAGGAAGATTACTCTCAACACCCGAAACCCCAACGAAGGGAAGCTAGGCCAGAATTAGGAAGGGCCGTACGGTGTCCTCGGGATAGTTGGCAAAGGCTCCTACAAGCTCGGCACCATAGAAGGCGAGCAGCTCCCGAGCAACTGGAATGTGTCGATGCTCAAGCGGTATTACTGTTAGGGCATCCAATCATGAAACACTGCAGGAGCCCTCGAGCAAGCGTTGCACACTTTTTCTCTCAATCAGGCTTTTTATCTCGGAACAGTTTTCTTGCCGATAGGATTCTCTAACAAGGCAACGTTCGCACACTCTGGAGCCGTAGGATTTCCTTTGCAACTAGCCCAACAGAGTCATACCTGTACCGGCCGAGCTCATAGAAACGAGACAATATGTATTTGCAGTATATATTTATGTCAAGCAAATAAAGAATATTCTTTTTGGCATTTCATGTTTCGAAAAAGGCTATTTCAACATATTCAGGGCGAATGCCTCTCCGCCAAATACGTCTCGGGGTACTCCGAGACTTAAACAATTCATCGCCCACACGACCCCAAGGTCGGAACTCTGGGCTCACCAAGCCCCTATAAGTCAACTCCGAGCTCACGAGAAGCAGTTTTCAGGCTTAAACAAACACGGTGACTCAGAGACTGCCATTAATTGCCATACGACTAGAAAACCCAAAACTGTAAGACCCCTAGCGGGCAGCCTCGGTGTAACCAGATCTATTCAACAAACTGTAAAACCTCAATAGGCATGACAAATTGTAAGACCTCAATAGGCATGACAAACTGTAAGACCTCAACAGGACAGAAAATCCCACAGTTTAGGCTATCGTCGCATTTGTAAGAATCCCTAAAAGGCATACCCTCGGTGTAGACGCCTAAACTGCCACTTGGGATCGAAAATGGCAATGGCTAAACGCATATGACTATGGTATAAACAACTGATACAACCTAAATAACACAACTTGGAGATGCCCGACTATCACCAAAAATCCTCCTAATATACTTCAGAAAGAACCGGTTAATACAGGCTTCCCCTACCAGGCAAAAAACGAGCTCTGACCACATCGGCTCCAAATCGCATGAGTGTCGATCTACTCGACCTACGAGATATGAACCTTACGAGGTGCTCAAAACATCACCGATAATGACTTATAATCGAGGTTCTTCTAATAACCGACGACGGGTCAGACAAAAATACTCTAAAAGACCTTAACGAGCGGAAACAAAGCTTACAAAAAGGCCAGAGGCAAAAAACTACGTAAGAGCCATTGGCACCAGCTAAGCCAGCCTACGGGCCTCATATTGAAAGGTCTCTACGACCAAACAACCATAAGAGCCGTTGTCGCCAACTAAAGAATTGGCAACTTGAGAATTAAAATGAGCTCGAATTGTAACCCAATTCGGAGACCGGATCAAAAATAGTTAACTATACAAGCCTCTAGGTCACATACTAAAAAGTCTCAACTACCAAACGACATATGTGCCACTATTACCGGCCGGAATATCTAGGTAATTAAAGTGTCGATTACAGCTCGAATTGCAGCGCAACTCGGAGATTAGACCCGGAAATTGCAATATGCCTAAGGGCACAACATAAATGCTGATGTTGCCGGCTAGAGAATCTCCAGGATATTAAAGGGTCGATTACAGCTTGAATCGCAGCGTGACTCGGAGACTGGACCTGACAATTGCAATATGCCTAAGGGCACGACATAAATGCCGATGTCATCGGCTAGAGATCTATGGAGACTTAAGGGTCGACTACATCTCGAATTGTGACGTGACTCGGAGACTAGACTCGAAGATAGTTAAAATTACAATATGCCTAAGAGCACGACACAAATAATGCCGTCGTCAGCCAATTAAATATTCGGGCCACGGGGCCGTAAGGCCACTTCGACCCAAAGCACAAAGAGCCATCATCGTCCACCCACACAGGCAAGAGAAAACTTAAGTGCTAATTATAGCTCGAATCGCAACGTGGCTCTAAGATTGGGCCCAAAATATTTAAAGGCAATGAATGCCCAAAGGCATAGGACAAATCTGACTCGGGGAATCAACACAAAGCAACTGAGCAAAGGTGTGAGACCCCCTATATTAATTCACATTAGAGGCCGTATCAACCAGCCTAAACGGGCCACAAAGCTACGCTGCAGATTCGAAGTTCCCTCACCAATAAAGGGGACAAAGTCATGAGATTTTTCCTTATATATATGCCAAAATAAAAGCGTCACATACAGACTGGGAGATCAATGAAAAAAAAAACATAGCCTAAACCTATTGCCAAATCGACGGCCCCAAGGGTTGCATCCAGGCGGTTACGGTCCCTTCTCGATGGTTTCCCCTCTCTCTGGGGATCCGCCCCCATTTATAACACCGCTCGAGCTGCCTTCCAATGCTCCCTCAGTGGTTAGCCTCCAAAGGTCTAGCCAAATGTGATCTGTAGCTCGAGGTAAAGCTGGTTCTACCTCCTAAAAGGCCCTCCCAACACAAAAATCTTCAGTGATCGCTCCTTTCATGTGTAAAGATACAAGCGCCTTGGCCTCGGCTTTGATCCGAAGTAGTACGGGCACCAGCCCGGAATGAAGACTCTTGTACTTCCCATTATCTGCCATCGCATCCTGAAGCTAACGCTCAATCAAGGTAACTCTCTTCCTAAGGCTATCCCTTTCAGAAACCACCTCGTCCACATGTCGACCAAGCTCGAGGATTTTAGAATCCTTGGCCTGAAGCTCCCCTCTTAGAGAAAGTTTTTCCTTTTTAAATCGCGCGAATAAGGGACCAAGGAGTTAAAAATAATAGAATCCCACTGAATCTCAAATAAAAATGAAAACAGGGGATAAATAACCTGTTCGGTTAAAAGGGCTTTCTCATGTTCATGATGGCTCACCTCATCTTAATACCGGGCGAGGGCTTGGTTATAAAGTGCTTTGGCCTAAAGTCATAAAAAAAAGTTAAGAAAATAAAGATCAGTGTAGCCTGAAGAAACAAATGAGGGTGAATAAAGTTACCCGCTCACAAAGCCTGCCCATCTCACCAGAAATAGAAGAAGCGTTGATCCCAGAACTACTTTCAAAAGTGATTGTTGGCCTCCCGGGTACGTCTCCACCTTTTATCAATGTTCCCACCTCGGGAAAATCCTTACGAAGCTCATCTTGCGTCCCGAAAGATGGAAGTATTCCCCCTTTTGAAGAATCAAAAATAACCAACCGGCCAACATGGTCAGTCTGAATGTCCGCTCCCCAGGTCCCTGATCGAGGCTCCTTCAGATCACTTGCCAAGGGTGTCCCAGCTCGAGAAGGACTCCGGCTGCCTGTCGAGTCAAAACCAGTACTTGATAGCCCATCCATTTCCTCGCCGCCATAAAAATGGGCCGTGCCAGTATCAGACTCCTGTCCGAGGGTATGTATCCCCTCGGTCCGAAGAGCAATCGATCCCAAATGATCTTCGGAAGGTGCAGAAGTTGGAACTGATAAATCAACCTTGGACTCCTCTACTTTGGTCTTTTTGTGCTTTGGTGGGTCACCCGAGGCGCCCCTTTGCCTTTTCTTCCCCTCGTCAAGCACCTGGAGGTCCCCTCCAGTGGGTGGATCCTCCCTTATCTGTAGGAATCCTCCCTAACCTACATCGATACAGGGATCAAATGCACAAAAAGGAAAGAGCCACTAAAAGCAAATTGCGTTAAAATGCACGGATGTGTCAAGAACTCGGAACTTACCATGATCTTTTGCTTCCCACCGAGCTCAAGATAAATACTGCCACAGTATAGACGACCAACCCAACCCTGCAGATATGGCACTGCTCCAAGATAGACCACCACAGATGAGAAGACAAAAAAAGAAACAACAGGGTCAGGGACGCAAGGAGAAATCATCGAAGGGAAGTAGAGGCTTCGCATCCATTTACACGTGGAGTTCTACCTTTCAGGGAATCACATCCCTTTCATTGGGATCAAATCAGATGTCCTCACTCAAAAGAACTGACTCAACCACCCGTCCTCCCTAAATTCCTCGATATTGGCGAAAAGGGATCTCGGGGCTCGACAGCGAAGCTTGATTAAGCCCCCACGAACGAGGTGAGGGCTATACATTCGGATAAAATGATTCAGAGTGAAGGGTACCCCTTCTATCATGCTTGAATAATGCCTAATCATATAAACCACACGCCAGAACGAAGGATGAATTTGACCCAGAGTCACCTAGTAACTCTGGCAGAAATCGAGAACCACAGGGTCGTTTAGAGGCGAAGATGATCCCACCCGTGCTAAAGTAAATGGGTAAGTGTACACACTTATAAAGCCGGCCTTATGATCTGCAACGTCTTCATCCCAAGCGAGAATATCCACAAGTATGACATCCCCCCCAAGACAATCGGCCCTCACTCTCTCGATATCCGTTATAGAACTGATATATCGAGTTACTACTTCACTGCATCCTGACTTCAAGGAGGGTCTCTCGACCCTGAAATCTAAAGTCATCGCAGAAGGTCCCAGGATGCACTCCTCAAGATGGGTCGAGCTGCCACTTTACCTTGAGAGAATAATGACAAAGACAAACCCGCGACCTCCTGAGAAGCAGCAGTAGAAATATTCGCCATCCTTGAGAAAATCCAAGTGAAGGAGAAAATGTGGGAGGGTCACGCTCCTAAGAAAAAGCGAGGAACAAACGGAAAACAGACTTCACTAAAAGGTTCTGAATATGATCTGAAATGGAAGAAGAAAATATTTATAAGAGCGTCGTGGGTACATTAAAGGAAGCCAACCACCGCAGTCATTGATAGAAATCGCAATAACGACGCACTCAACACACCTTGGCAGCCGGTAATATTTCTCAGGGACGCCGGAGGAAATAGGATTTCAGGATCATTTCTCATCGCTTCTCCTCGTCTTCGCTATAAGAAACACAGAGACTCTCTGTATACGGTGAAATCAGAGGATCTAATTTCTCGATATCAAATCATTTTGGTGAAGCGCTTCGAGACCTCGAGGCCATGACTTGATCTTTTCTTTTAAAACTTATCAAGGCTCGATTCGAAGAAGGCAGGAGTCAAGGCAAGGAAAAAAATGGAAGTTCTCGAGACATTCGGCTGAGTCTGACAGGGACGGCTTACCCGGAACCTACGCTGAGGCGTCACACCAAGCCGTCCCATCTTCGTATTTCATAATCGATTCATCTGTACTTGTAGCCGAATTTCCCCTATATAAAGGGGGACAAATGTTGCTCCATTTATCCACAAGTTTAATAATATATATATATATCTCTTTTCTTCTAAATTTTTCATTCTCATCCGCCCAAATCTGCCTTAGCATTTATCGTTTTCTCGTTTGCTCTTCGTTTATTTGCTTGATATTGGCAACATAGAGCTTAGCTTTACCATATTTCCATCTGGTATTCCATTTTCGATAGCCCTCAGTAGCTCGAGCTTGGATCGAACCTTGGCCCCGAGGTCCCCATCGACCATCTGTGCCCCAGGGTAACAGACCCCCTCAATTCGATCACAGCCCCGTTTTAGCTCGCATTTTGCCATTATATTTCATGTTCTTAGCACTAACTGCCTTAACAAACTAGCTCAGGAATAGATTACACATTTTTAGAATCTCATTTACAAATTTAATTGTTGCTATCATTTTTATAGTAAACACCTTTCTTCCCCATTCATTGGTAAGTGATTCTAACCTATTTTCTTTCATTCTTCTATTATATTTCCTAATATTTCAACCTAAAATATTATATTTTCATGGTGGAAATTGGGGGTTTGGGTAGAATTAGGGATTGT